>APFE031691346.1:0-14549 GCA_000404065.3 Pinus taeda | reverse complement strand
GGTTATATTGTGACTCCATACACTCCTATATATAGAAAGGAGGTTTTGTCATTTGAATCATCCAAGAATTGTTCATTTGTGTAATGTAAAGGAGGTTTCCCCCTCGAAGAGGCTGAATTCTAAGGCGCTGATCTCTCTTTTCTATCTTTTTGTGAGCTGGTTTCATAAAATTTTCATAAATAAAATGTCATTAATTCCTCATGCCTTCCTGAAGCCTTTGCCATTTCCTTTACACATAATAAACCAAATGAACACCCACACTAGGATGTTTTTCCCAACACTCAGCTTGGAATACATGTCCCATGACCTTGGTTATTATTTTCACTTTATTAACTTTATTACATATAATTTTGACCATGGTTGTTACAAAACCCTACCCCTTGGGCGAACCCTATCCTCGGTGTTCAATGACACTTACAACCAACAAGACTGCTGAGAAGAAAAACATACTGCCAATGGAGCTTTATAAGTTCGCTTGATGCAATATTTACAATGATCAACCTATTGAGAATCAAACCCACATGACACATAAAAAAATAACCACCATAACAACGTGACACTCATACTTATTATTAGATCTTTATAACACAAATCATGGTGGTATTTACATCCATATACATATGTACATATACCAAAACATTACCCAAAACATATACCAACAAAATTTTTTCAAGCAACGAATAGAGAAGGATGCATAGCACGCATCTAATCCACTATCTCCCATGTAGCTTCATAAGAACCAAATTGCTTCCACTGCACTTTAACCTACTGAATTGGTCAATTTTGGAGCATGAGCATCTTTTTCTACAATATACACAGAGGTTTCAACTGGAATTATCCATCTAGCTCCACCTGTAAGACAAATCAGTCAATCACATGATCAACATATTTAACATACTCCTTAAGCAGTGACACATGGAAAACATCATGGACTTTCACTATCGTAGGTAGTGCAAGTCGATAGGCTACTGGTCCAATCCTATCAGGAACCTTGAAAGGTCCACAAAATCGAGCTATCATCTTAGCACATGATCCAAACATCGAGGATCTTTTCTTGGGCTTGATGCACAAATACACATGTTCCCCAACCTGAAACTCCTTAAACAACTTGTTTTGATATGCATGTTTCCTTTAGATTCTTCTTCATGACTTGCATTTCCTATTTCATCTTTGTCAACATGTTTGGTCCTATCAATACCCTTTTTACTAGATCACTCCAACTGATGGAAGTATTACAAATCCCCCCATATAGTGCCTTAAGCAGACTCATCCTCAGTGACTCCTAATACCACTTATTATAAGCAAACTCAAACAATGAGAGGTACTCCTCCCATCTCCTCTGCTTATGCATCACATACATCCTCAACATGTCCTCCAATATCCTATTGACCCTCTCTATCTATCCATATGTCTGTGGATGATAAGTTGTGTTGAAGGCCAACTTTGTCCCTAAACCTACAAACAACTCTTTCCAAAACTTTGAAGTGAACTTAGCATCCCTATCTAACACAATCTTTATTGGAACACCATGCATGTTTACTACATCTCTGATGAACACCTGTGATACATCATTAGTTGAACAAGTATATTTCACTGGAATGAAATGTGCTACCTTTGTCATCCTATCCACCACAACCATGATGGAATCATGCTATGTAGATCTCCTTGGCAAACCTGTGATGAAATCCATGGAAATGACCTCCCACTTCCACTCTGGAATCAGAATTGGTTGTAGAGGCCAACTTGGATGCTTACATTCAGCTTTCACCTGCTGACAATCCAAACATTTAGCCACAAACTTTGTCATGTCCTTCTTCAGATTCAACCAATGATAAAACTTCTTCACTATTTTCAATGTCTTCTAGTATCCTGGGTGACCTGAATATGTTTTTTCATGAAACTCCATCAAGATAGCCTTATTAAGCTCATTATCATTCGGCACATAGATCATGTCCCTAAATCTGAAAAACCATCTACTGTAAGAGAATAGTCCACAACCTGACTACCTGTACCCTATTTTAACATGTGCATAAGCTCCATCTACCTTCCATCATGTTGTCTTGCCTGTAAGATATGATCTTGTAAGTCTATCCCATAAGAGCTCATAGCTGGTACGTGATTTACCTATATCCTCCTACTAAGAGCATCCACAACCCTGTTCTCTTTCACTTTGATGTACCTGATCTCAAAGTCAAACTCATTGATCGTGGCCAACCATCTAGCTTGTCTAACATTCAGATTCAGTTGTTCAAATAGATACCTCAATCCACTGTGATCACTCATCAATATAAACCTCCTGCCAGAAAGATAGTGTCTCCACATATTGAATGCATGGATGATCACTTCCAACTCAAGATCATCTGTCAAATAATTTTGCTCATGCTAATTCAAGTTTCATGACTCATAACACACTACATGTCCTTCCTGCATAAGGACTCCACTAAGTCCTCTCTTGCAATCATTTATACATACCAAAAACTCTTTATTTAGATCTACAATCTTTAACGTTGGAGCATTTCTCAACAATTGCTTCAACTATTAAAAACTTGCTACGCATTCCTCTACCCATTCAAATTTCTTACCTTGCCTCTATAGTGACGTAATAAGATATGAAATGTGAGTGAAGTTCTTGATGAACCTCCTATAGTATCCTGCTAGGCCCATGAATTAGCTTACCTCATCCACATTTCTAGGAGTTTCCCTCTCCATGATAGCCCTTATATTCTCTAGATATACTATTATACATTTATTAGAAACCACGTGCCCCAAGTAATGTACCTTCTTCTAAAAGAAATTACATTTACTAAGTTTAGCATACGACTAATGCTTTCTAAGTAATCTCAAAATTGTTGCTAAGTGTTCGGCATGCTCTTCCTCATGTTTAGAATATGTCAAGATGTCATCAATTAATACAATAACAAACTTGTCCATATAAGAACACAACAAACTATTCATCAAGCACATGAAAGTAGCTAGAGAATTACTCAAACCAAATAGAACTACAACAAACTCATAATGCCCATACCTGGTCGTAAAATTTGTCTTGTATATGTCCTATTCCTTGATGTGTGTGTAATGATATATGGATCTCATATCAATATTCAAGAATAGTTCTTCTCCCTTCAACTGATTAAACAAGTCATCAATTCTTAGCAATGGATACCTATTCTTGATGGTCACCTTGTTCAACTGCTTGTAATCAATGCATAGCATGAGAGTACCATCCTTCTTCGTCACAAAAAAATTGGTGCATCTCAAGGTGATACACTTGGCCTAATGTATCCCTTGTCAATATTTTCCTTTCAACTGTACCTTCAGCTCTACTAACTCTGGTGTGCTCATCCTATACAGTGTCTTCGATGTTGGTGCTTCCCCTAGCACCAACTCGATGGAAAATCCCACTTCTTTGTAAGGCAACAACTCTGAAATCTCTACTGGAAACACATCTTGAAACTACTACAAGACTGGTTACCTACTCAATACCTCTGCATCCTCTACATCCTTACCTTTACCACTAGAAATATGCATTGCAAATGGCACACACCATTTTTTGCAACTGCGCTTTTCCCGCATAGTTGTCACCATTCTAACTGATGTTTCCTTCTTCCTACCCTACAAGATTCTATGTTCTCCATTGTCATCCAAGAACTCAATGGCCTTGTAATAATAATCCGCTTTGGTCCTATGAAGATACAACCAATCCATACCCAAAAGAAAAATATATGATCCCAATGGCAATAGATTCAAATGTGCTAAAGTAGGCATACCATTCAACTCGAATGCATAAGCTCTTACCTAATGATACACTCTATTCTTTATACTTATAGCCAACTGCACTGTATAATTTTGTAGAATTTTTCTACAAACTAGCTAGCTATAATACCATGTAAAACGTTTTCTACAATCAGCTAGCTTTGATACCATGTAGAAATTACCCACCTGTAGATCAGCCTGGTAATGCAATGTACTAAAGAAAAACACTTGATCTAATTCTACAAACAATTTAGTGAAAGCTTAATCAACCATGAGCATCATCAATAAGAACACATATAACTGATAACAAGTAATCAATCACACATAACACAGAATAATTTAACCGGGGAAAGCACCTGCCTAAAACCCCATCTTTGTATTATCATACAAGTGGAAATATCGTCCAGATTACACAAAGCCTTAGCTCAGAAGCTATCTAGCTCACAGTACAATCCCTCTACTGCTCATAGACAATCAAATGCTTCTCACAAACCTTCTCCTCTACCCTCCAAGCCTCCTATTTCCTTGTGTAGTTTCCTTGGGGTCCAATGTTGTCACCTGTGTGAATTGGCCTCTTCACACACTCACTAACCTCTGATCTAACTACACAAAATTGAAGGAGATAAATCCTCATCATGGATGAGCTTCCTTTATAGGAAAAATATTCATCCAACTAATAGTACACTGTCCCTTCTCTGATCTCAACTGGGTCTTTGTCTGAACTGACATGCATGTGTTATTTAAGCTATAATATTCAGTTACCTGCAAATACTATTTGTTACATGCATGCAAGCATTAAAAAACTAAATCTCATTAATTTAACAACATGTTAAATTAATCTAACTGGACTTGACTGGTACCCAAATCCAGCACTGGTACCTAAACTGCTATTTTTAGCAGTTCTATTTTTAGCACTTCTATTTGTAGCAATTTCTTGTTGCCATTTTCAACATGCACTAACCAGGATTCTACATGCACTTCTTTATTCAAACCACACTTATCCACCATGTTGGGACTAACATAACTATAATTATATATAAGGTTAATCAAAATGGAAACAACTTGATCACAAAGCTTACCATCCATCTTCATAAGTGTTGCCTGGTGATCTAAATGCTTATTATATAGCATTGCATAAATATGTGGAATGCTTTGCCCAACATCCCCAAATGTTTGCACTTCCTGTTCACTATAAAATTGAGGCCTACCACCCTAATTCTACGGGTGGCTCCTCTTAATATGCTCCTTACTATATGACCAACACTACAACCATCTTATACCATCAAGTTTATTCTACTGCCCTCGATGTTGTCACCCATTAAACATCTTGTAAGGTGAAACATTGTATTTGCCACCTGCATCCTGAGGCCTTGTTCTTTTCAGCTTTCATTTACCTTTAGCTCTTTCTTTCCCTTCCAAACTTGCTGAGTTCTTTTCCTGTGCTTCGACTACACATAACAATGCTTCAACTTCCAAATAACTTCCCCAAATGACCGAGCCTCATTGTAATCAATCTGATCTATAAATGCTAATGGAAATCCACTAACAAATCTATGAACTATTTCCTTCTCATCCTTAAGATATGGTACATATCTCAATAAATCTAGGAACTTAGTCATGTTCTCCTGATCCGTCATCAATCCTAACTTTATCTCATAAAATTGTTTGGATTTGATGTTGTAGTACCTCTCTGATAGGTTCTTCTTCCTGAAAAGCCTCTTGAATTCATGTCAACGCAAGTCCTTTTTTATATGTCTCTAACCCACTTCACATCTTCCCACTAGATGTTTTCTTTCCCTTTGAGGTTGAAGTTATCTATTCACACCTTCGTATTCTCTGTGTATTCATTCAACTTAAAGAATTTCTTCATCCCAAGTAGTCATGCTTCTACATCCTCTATCTTCTTCAAATCTCCATCAAAGGTAGGTGGCTTCACATTCTTGAACTCATCCGAAAAATATCCCATGTCACTCCTCCTGTAAGGATGATAAAAAAAATGATCATAGTGCCTATCAGAACTAGAGCTAGAATGGAACTTGTGGCCATCACCTCTCCTATCTAGAGTATCCAAGAGCCTTCCATATTAGATCATATCATCCCTATCTGACTTGTGCCCACCATCAGACCTACTGCCATATGCCCAATTAGCTTTTTCCTTCTTCCCGTGGATGATCCTAAGCAGTCCCTGTGTCTGCAATTTTGAAAAATTCTGAAGAATTACTGCATCGACTTCTACTTGTTTCTCCTATGCCTGCATGATTCTGTCATTATCTACCTTGCAACTTCTTGTTTCTACCTTCAAACTTCTCAATGTGTCTATTATATCAAAAGAGTACCCAACACCACGTTGCTCATCTCATCCATAGGGAGAGTCTCATGAATTATAGTCTACCATCTTGCTAGTCATCTTTGATCTCTTTTTGTACATATACCATGTCAGCTTAAACAAAAACATAACATAATAAACATACCTCAGTATAGTTCAAGGGAGGATATCTCATCTGCAAGATCAACTAGATTAGCACAATAGATGTATAATCATAATCATATCAATACATAAACATTGTTTGAATCATCAGCTAGTTACCATGCATGACCATACCAACCGCATACCATGATATCATGCACGACAACTATAACCATTCGTGAAGCATTTCGAACCAACCAGTGTGGTTCATCATCAAGACAAGTTGAAGAATCATATCTAGGCTGCACGTTAAATAGTTAGAGCAGGACCTCCAACGGCTATAGTCATTGGAGGTCCTACTCTAACTATTTAACATGCAACCTATTTCTAATTCTTCAACTTGTCTTGATGATGAACCACACTAGTTGGTTAAAAATGTGTCACAAATGTAATATCATGTGCTTTACGCTGAAGAATTTTCTCATAAACTTGATATGGATCACAAAATCCTCAATTCAACTATAACCATGTCAATAAATGCAAAACAACATATAAGCATTAACATGCATTATCAATGCATGACTGACATACACTCATGACAAACACATCTAACAACAACACCATGTATACACAACAAGCACACAGACCACAAGCATGAATAACACACATGCAACCGATATGTATTCCTCTCCAACAAACATTGCCCATCTATTCCAAGGAGTGAACCATGCTATGATACCACTCTGTAACACCCTACTCCCGTATTTACCTAAGTTAACCAACCTATTGGGGTAAACAGGTGACAAGAGGATACTATGATGTGATTCAACTCCCCATGTATAGTTAAGGAAATGAAATCGACAACAAAAACCATTATGGCCTTCCACACATGCTACAAAACCTTCATGAGCCAAACAACCCTTCTAGGTGACCAAGCCTTGAGACAACTTGACATTTCATTGATCCAGACCCTCAACCACTCCCATGAAAAGCCATGCATGAGGCGGATGCCTTCCATTCACTCCCAGAGCAAGGCATGCTATCGATTGTGGATGTTTTCAGCTAGTTCTAAGCTAATGACCCTCAATTCTGTGCTTCTTTTTTAGGGCCAGGACTCAGGCCACTTCCGAGAAATTCATGAAACTTTTAGAAATGATAAATAACAATGGAATAAGACTACTAATTCAATCATTAGTACAAGTACTTTATCTGACTCCTACTATTCATGACATGAATTTCATTAAACATGTCATCAATACATAATTTACAAGCCATGACAACAAATCTGAGCATAGGTGTTATAGATCCATTTGGGCACATCACTCCCATCATTCAGATTAGTACCATTAGGGCTCATCAAACCAAAATTTAGTTGCTACATGCCCTGGACAAGTCACTACTTTGAATGCCTCCTTCCGTGAGAGTTTCTTGGCATAAAGCCCTCCAGAATTGCCTCCTTGAGGGACCAGCGTAGACCTAGACAGGGGTAAGTGTGCTTCAGTGGAGGTAGGCCCATGACAGGGTGCTTTGCAGAGCACCTAGGCCCACTTTCACATGTGCTGGGTGAGATTGAGTGAAATTCACATAGGGTTCTAGGAATATTCTTGTCTTTTGAGCCATCTAGAATATTCCCACACTTATAATCTCCTATAAGCTTGAAATTGGATAGGGAATGAGTTAAGTAACCTCCTATTCTCTCATCCCTTCCTCCATGAAAACTAACTCTAAGTTTGGAAGGCCATTCAATACCCTCGTTTATGACCAAACCTCCTCCATTTACCTATAAATTGAGCACTCATTTAAGTGATTAGGGGATGGACTTTGAGAAATTGCAAGGAGATACTATTGTTGTGAGGATTGAGATTATAAACAAGTGTTGTTATGCTGCCAGCGTGCTGTGCTATTGATGTGATGTTGGTTGGAACCCAAGCTAGAAGAGTGACAATCGATCAGACTTCATGGTTGTAATTCTTCCATCTACTTAATAAAGTTGTTTACACCTTTTTCCATATTCTTATCTTGATATATGATGTTTATATGTGTGAATTTATCTGATTCCATTTACTTATAGTCGATAGATCTCTTGCTTTGATTGGTTCTATGTCTTCTAGTTATGCTTGCAGGTACTTTTTGAGTGAGTTAAGTTCAAGAAGGAGTGACGGGAGTCATACGAAGAAGACAAAAGGAAAGAAAAGGAACAAGTAGGTACTTTTATTTCCTTTGTCTTATTTATCGTCTATAAAAAAAGGATAAGCACTTTAAATCTATTGTTCTAGGTATAGCTACCTACCTAGGGAATTAGTGTTTATTCGTAGATGCAAAATTCCTCATAACAAATTGGCAACTCCACTAGGGAATGATCATTGTTCTACATAGTTTACCTTCATCCTAGTACACTCTAGTAGACCTTACTTGCTTCCGTTGATCTTCTTTTGGCCCTTTTGAAGTGTTTTTTGGTAAAAAGTGTGTTTGTAAGCCCCTAGGATGGCCTCTCTGGCACCAGCGCAGGCTTGGTCTAGAGACAGAGAGTTGTAGAGCACCCTTGGCTTGAGGACAGTGCTATAAAGTGCACTATCTCCCATTTAAGGCTGCACTGATCCTCCTTAGGACAAAAATCCCTCCTTTGAGTTGATTTTTTGCCAAATTTCCTTCTGTTTCTGCTTGCTAAAAGGTCAATGATGCTTGTGTCTCTGAAATCAATTTGTGTTTCCTTTGCCAGCCCTACTTTGTCTTTGATTGTTTAGTGTTTCTTAAATTATTTCTTTATCACTATCAATTCATTGCCAAACTAAGTTTATAGTTGATTAATATTTGTTCAAAAGAAAGTGTTGTAAAAGTCTTATTTTCTTTTGAAACGGAACTATCGTAAAGTCTTCGTTCTTGCAAAAAGATTGATTGATTGTATGTGCATTAGTTTCCTTTTGTTCATCATAACATTAGGGGAATTGAAAAGAAAACTTGCATTGTGAATTAAAAGAGTTTTTGTGTGCTCATAGGAATAGTTTAGGGAAATGGCATTAGATGTGTTCTTTGTTCTTTGATTACAAGAATCTGATTGCTCTATCCCTACTAGCTAAGGTTTTCATTGTCAAAATTGAATGAAAAGGATGCTTACCATATTAGTTGCATTCTAGGAATCTAAAATACATCACGTGGTGAACCTTGAAAGGCAAATTATTAATCAAGATCAACTTAAAATTAACATCAATTAACCTAATGGAGCATTGTCACCTAACACAAAACATTTAGATGTTCTAGTCTAGAGACGTGTTCTGGCATTGTAAAACATAGAAGTTGTCGCTAACTTGTCTGTGATACATTCCGAGTGTGATACCTCATTCCATGTATGTGAGTATATCATAGCTCATCCACGTACCTTCGGGTATATAGGTCAGTGTTACAGTACGTAAAGTATATGAGAATTCTCTCATTGTGTGATTTCGCATTAGATAATGCTAATATGCATTGGACCTCCACGTACTTTTGGGTATATATGGGAGAATAACACTAGGTTGCTATCCATCTTTAGGTAACTGAGTCGACTGCCTTGTAAACTATGATACACTGAACACAACATTCAGGGAGATTGCCTACCCGTACTTCTTGGTTCGCTGGGAGGAATTCTACAGTTCATAGTTTCTTGGTAAATCTTTTTTCCTAACTTACCCATTTTTGTTTATTTCGTTTTTGTAATAAAATCAATCAGCAATCGTGGAGGAAAATCAACCCTTACCCCCTTTTTCATGGAGAGAAGCGATTAAATCACCTTTATCACCCAAAGCTACACCTATCTGGTCGAAGCGATCTCGTTTGACTAGATCCAATACTAAACAAGCCTCTGGTTCTTCATCTGAATTACCAGAAACACCTATACCGGTAAGTATTGTGACCCCAGTTATGTCTATTGGTTACTGGTACATCTGTTACCGAAGTGGAATCTCCACAATTACCCAAGGAAACTAGAACTGAATCTATCGAAACGGTAACCGAAGTTGTTCAAACACAAGTTGATTCTCAATCCAAAGTTTTTCAACAAGAAATTACTTTTGAACCTGAATCTGTTCAACCAGAAGTGTTTCCTGAACCCATCACTATTTAATTAGAAGTTACTTCATAACCAAAAGTTGTTCATGAAGCCCAACCTGAACTTATTCTTTTACCAGAACATTTGGATCTTTAGGTTGAACAATCAAAAGGTGTTACCTTAACAGAAGAATATCAACCGGTACATCCTTGGACATCTGTAACTGTCGATACTTCCTCTTTATCTCAGCAACAAATACCAGAAATCTATTATGGACGAGACAATGAAATTCTTCCACTTGGTTTGATTTCGATAGAAGAGGAACCTGAGGTAGAATCACCTAGAACTCCATTCCATTTTGGAATTGGACTTTATCTATATCCTCATACTCCTCATTTCACTACTCCTTTTGAACCTGATTACTTTGAGACACCCATTGATTTCTTAGGAAACATATTTGGACATTTGACTATGGTAGGGTCAACATCCCAAACTGTACCATCTATTACATCTATGGAAAATCTTCTGTCGCAACCTCTTCAATGTTTACTATGACACCTGAGTCGCACTTGTATGGTGTTTTGTCCATCCCATCAGATTACCAATATTTATCGGGAACCCACTCAGGTGTTGCTTCTAACCCTTGGTCTTCACCAATGTCCTCTACTGGAATTTTAGCTGGTTCTTCATTAACAGATATAGAATAGATGGACCCATCAAGTTCATATCAAGTTGGTTAATCTGGTTACCATCTTATGTATCCACTTTACACTGGACTACCCCCATACGGAGAACAATATGCACATTTTCCTTATCCTCCATTTTCTGGGGGGAAACCATATGTCAGTATGCCGTCGTCTTTAGGTCAGCGTGGAATAATTTTCTATCAGTGGTAGACAACCATGCTCGTTCAACCTATTAAGTATGGAGCATGATTCTTTAAAGGTCTTTATTTCAACTGGATGCAGACCCCAGGAAGTTTGTACACCCCTCCACGCGGGGGGGGTGTGCGGGAGCCACGTGTCCCACTCGCGGGGGTCTAGGGGAGCCGATCCCCCCCAGCTAGGTGGTCCAGGGCCTAGTGATCCCCCGGCGGGGGTTTCAAGGGCAGCGCCCCCGAAGCTAAAAACATATGTAAAAATTACTTGTAAAAGTATAGTAATTTCTAGTCAATCTGGGCCGTTCACTAGGCAGATGATCTAACAGTAGAACTTATGTTTAGTTTAGGGTTTTTTTCCCTAGAAGGTAACCCCTCTCTTTGTATGAGGGCATTGTATTTGAGATTGTGTAATAGATGTGTATTCTCTGAGAGAGAAGCAAAGAAGTGAGACTGTGAGAGAAAATAGAGGATATTATAGTGGATTTGTTGTAGGTTGTGTCTCTTCATTCTGTTTGAAAATAGAAAGGAAGGACTGGCTATTCAGGGTGGACGTAGCCCAAATTGGGTGAACCACATATATCTATGTCTCTCTTATTTTATGTGTTTTCTATATTTATATTTATGCAGTATTTTATGTGTTCCATTGCTCCATAATATATAATTTTCTAACAACTGGTATCAGAGCCGAAGGTCTATTTCGTTGATAAACTTGCAGGTAAGAAGGGTTCCTCGTTTAAGTGGGAGCAATGGTGGAAGATGGTAAGTTTAGGGTTGAGAAATTTAACGGCCAAAACTTCTTGCTATGGAAGATGCAAATGGAAGATTATCTGTATCAGAAAGATCTATACCTACCATTGGGCGGAAAAACAAAGATGACAACGGGTATGACAGATGAAGAATGGAACCTTCTTGATAGAAAGGCACTTGGAGCAGTACGGTTGTGCCTCACAGTGTCGATCACCTTCAACATTTTGAAGGAAACAATGATAGAGGGTTTGATTAAGGCATTGGAGAAACTATATGAAAAACCCTCGGCCTCAAACAAGGTATTTCCTATGAAACAATTATTTAATATGAATATTTCGGAAAGGTGGATCTGTTGCAGACCATTTAAATGAATTTAATATTGTTACAAGTCAGTTATGTTCTGTAGGGGTAAACTTTGATGATGAAGTTAGAGCTTTGTTATTCTTGTGCTCATTACCAGAAAGTTGGAATGGTTTAGTAATGGCCATTAGTAACTATGTTTTTGGATCTAGTACTTGAAAGTTTGATGATATTGTCGGTGCTATCCTTAGCAAGGAAATGCGATGGAAAAGCTCCAGTGAGACATCGGGTAATGCTTTGAGTGCAGAGTCTAGGGGAAGAAAAATGGAAAGAGGAAAGAGCTTAGGATATCGCAGTAAATCAAGGAAAGGCAGATCCAAGTCCAGATCGGGGATAGTGTGCTGGAAATGTGGAAAGAAAGGACACATAAAGAAAGACTGTAGATCTCGGAAGGGAAAAGAAGGAGATGCACAGCAAGAAAACAATCATGAAGCAAATGTGACAGGTGAGGTGTTACAAGATGCTTTGATTCTTTCTTTCGAAAATATTACTGATTCCTGGGTGGTAGATTCAGGGGCCTCATTCCATGCCACACCTGATAAGAAATACTTTCATGACTATGTTCAAGGAGATTTTGGACAAGTTCGTTTGGGTGATGATAAACCCTGTAAAATTGTTGGAATGGGTAAGGTTCTTGTAAAACAGCAGAATGGAAACCAATGGCTACTAAAGGAGGTAAGGCATGTTCCAGATCTAAAGAAAAATCTGATTTCAACAGGGCAGTTAGGCGGTGAAGGTTGTGTGACAACTTTCACAGAAAAAGCTTGGAAGGTCACCAAAGGAGCCCTGGTAATAGCAAAAGGTGAAAAGGTTGGTACATTGTATTTATGCAATGGTATTTCTAACTCTGTTAATGCTTTAACTTCCAAAGGAGCAGATGCAACATTATGGCATCATAGGCTTGGACACATGAGTGGAAAAGGGATGAAGATTCTTCACTCAAGGAATTTGTTGTTGGGTTTGAAGAATGTTGATTTGGACTTCTGTGAGAATTGCATTTATGGAAAACAAAAGAGAGTCAGATTTCTCAGAGTTGGGAAAGAAAAGAAGAGAGAAAAATTAGAGCTTGTGCATACAGATGTATGGGGACCTGCTCAGGTATCATCTCTCGGTGGCTTTTGTTATTATGATACTTTTATTGAAGATACAACTAGAAAAACTTGGATTTATTGTATTAATAATAAATATGATGTATTTGATACTTTCAAGAAATGGAAAGCTTTGGTTGAGATTCAGACAGGAAAGAAATTGAAGTGTTTTAGATCAGACAATGGAGGTTAATATTGTAGAAGAGAGTTTGATAGGTACTGTTCAGAGCATGGAATTCGCAAAGAGAAGATAGTTCCAAGAACACCACAAGAAAATGGTGTGTCATAAGGATGAACAGAACAATCATGGAGCATGCAAGGTGCATGAGATTTCATGCAGGATTACCTTTACAGTTTTGGGTAGATGTTGTAGATACTGTTGTTTATCCAATAAATAGAGGGCCTTCAAGTTCCTTGGATGGTAGTGTTCTAGAGGAAGCATGGACAGGTAATAAGGTAAACTACTCTTTTTTAAAGCCTTTTGGTTGTGAGGCCTTTGTCCATATTGATAAAAACCTTGAGGCAAAGTCAAAGAAATGTACCTTTATTGGATATGGTGTTAATGATTTTAGTTATCACTTATATGATTATGAAAATCACAAAATCATTAGGAGTAGAGATGTAATATTTAATGAAAAGGTCTTGTATAAGAATCAGTTGCAGGAAAAGAAACAGGGAAAATAAAACAAGGAATACATAGTTCTTGATGAAATCACTAAAAAAGTAAAGGTGCCTAAAAATAATAATAATCAACAACAGCAACAGGCACCCCAAACACCTGAAAGTGGTGTTAGAAGATCTACCAGGATAAGTAGACCCCCTAAATGATACTCTCCTTCATTATATTATTTATTGTTGACTAATTCTGGTGAACCTGAATGTTATGAAGAAGCAATGCAGGTTGAAAGCAGGAAGAAGTGGGAAGTAGCCATGGAAGAAGAGATGGACTCCTTAATTCATAACTAGACTTGGGACTTAGTCAGGTTGCCTGCAGGAAAAACTACATTGAAGAATAAATGGGTTTACAGGCTGAAGGAAGAAGATGGAGGAAAAAAAAGGTACAAAGCTAGACTTGTGGTGAAGGGGGTTGCACAGAAGAAAGGTATTGATTTTGATGAAATATTTTCTCCTGTTTTTAAAATGACTTCAATTAGAACTATTTTAAGTCTAGTAGCAGTTGAAGATTTGCATCTTGAGCAGTTAGATGTAAAGACAACCTTTCTCAATGGGGATTTGGAGGAAGAGATATATATGCAGTAGCCACAAGGATATGAGGTAAAAGGGAAGGAG
>APFE031691342.1:0-96590 GCA_000404065.3 Pinus taeda | reverse complement strand
ACGCTCTGGCGATTTTCGAACCAGCTTCCCGCGTGCCTGTTCCTGCTCCCCAAGCCCTGCTTGGCAGGGATGCTGCTCACCTCGATCCCCTCCTTCGATTGTTCCGCTGCTCCCTGCCCCCGTTGGGGCTCAGCCCCTGTCTCTAGCCCTGCACTGGTCTTCTTTCGCTGTCCCCTGCTGGCCATTCACCTTTTGAATGGCCGGGCTCGCTCCCCCCCCTACAGACTCTGAGAACAATGAGGAAATCTTCGCTACTCTCTTTTCTGATTCAGCTAACCCCAGACCCCGTCCCACAGTGACCAAGTTCATAAAAAAACTCGATGAAATCCCTGAGGTAAATCTCCCCCCATATCTCCCAAGGAAGTCAGCAATAATCCTCGCGGAAAGAGGGCTAGTAGGCCAGTTCACTAGTCTCTGGCCCTCTCTAAGATCAGCTCAGAAATGGGTAGAACGCAACTGGAGCGTGATGATACAAGGGAAGATAGCCATCAGATTCTGCGGAAGAGGCTATTTCACATTCCTCTTTGAAACGAAAGAAGACAAGAACCTCATATTCAGAAACGACCCCTACTTCATGGATTCAAGAGGTCTTTACTTGAATAGAAGGACTCCAGACTTTGATCCGGAAATGGACATTCCAAATGCAGTTCCAGTTTGGGTCCGGCTCCCCCATTTTCCGCTCCACTGTTGGGGAGACGAATCAGTAAAGGCAATAGGGAACGCAGTAGGCAAATACATCGATAGATCGGAGCCAAGGGAGAACATGCATGTGTGCGCGAGGATCTGCGTGGAAGTAGACCTAGGAAAAGGTCTGCCGGAAGCCATCAAGATCAAGGTAGACCAATGGATGCATATCCAACAGCTGGATTATGAGTAGCTTCCCTTCAAATGCAAGGTATGCCACGAGTATGGTCATTTCGCAAATAGATGTAGTAAGTAAAAAATAAATGAATCTACTGACAATGAGGAAAACCCTGAAGGCTCATGGGAACTAGTAAAAAGGAAAAATCCTTCCTCTTCCCAAGGACCCAGCTCTAAACCTCCTCCGGAATCCGCCCCTACCCCTCCACCTCCCCCTCCCAGCTCAGCATTCCCTTCATCCTCCAACCCCTTCGAATCCCTGTCCATTGAAGAACCTTCTTCCCCTCCCTCTTCCCCCCGAGCAGCTTCCTCTCCCACCCACATGATCTCCCTCCCTTCCCCCCCTCCAACCATAGAGAGAATCCTCACCAGAAACAAATCGAAAGAAGCTAGTCAATCCACAGATCCCCCGAGAAAAGCTGGTCGAAAGTCAAACAAAGAGCTCCGAGATGAAACAGCTGCAAAAGAGATGGCAACGGGAGCGCAACAACCAATGGACTCATACCTAGGCAAACTGAAAGGAAGCGGAGAAAAAACAAAGGAGAGGAGTGGTCCTCACCCAACAAATGGTAAATAATGATCTTGGTCTCTTGGAACTGTAGGGGGATGGGCTCTCCCTTAAAACTAAAAGCAATCAAGGATTTATTAAAACAGGAGCAGCCTGACCTTCTCCTCATCCAGGAGACCAAAATTTCGGCACAAGACTTTCAATATCAAAGCCAAAACTTCAAAAACTTCACTGGGGTATCAACAGGCTCAGAAGGTGCCTCAGGAGGAATAGGAACAATATGGAATAAGAACAAATGGGAAATCATCAATTCTCAATTTTGCAACTGGTGGGTAAGAACAGATTTGAAAAACAAAGGGTCTCAGGAAATCTACTATATATACAACATATATGCCCCAAATCATTACAGGGACAAAGGCCGCTGTTGGGACACCATATCCTCAGACCTTCAATCCGTGCAAAATAGGAACATAATTCTTGGGGGAGACCTGAATTTAATAAGAAACGTGGAAGAAAAGTTGGGAGGAAACTACCACGCAGATCCCTCAAGAGACATGCTAGAATCCATAATACAGTCACATAATCTGATGGACATTCCCCTATCCAACGGAAAATATACATGGAGTAACAAAAGAACTGGCTCCTTCAACATTAAAGAGAGATTGGATAGATTTTTACTCCAAGAAGGAATCGCTGCAAGTTTCCAGTCTATTAAGAGCCAATTAATTCATGCTTCGGCCTTCGATCACAAACCTGTGATTTTAAATCTGGACAAAGGCAGAAACTTGGGGCCTCTCCCTTTCAAGTATAACAAAATATGGGATCTTCAAGAAGAATTTCACACTCTCATCCAAAACCAGTGGGCCAAGGAAGTAAACGGATCGCCCTACTATATATGGGAAACAAAGTTAAAATTACTAAGAGCAGTCATCAAACAGTGGGCAAAGGAAGCAGCGATTTTGGAAAATAAAAAAAAAAAATCAGTTTTACTCATGAAGATGGAGCAGTAGAATAAGGCTAAAGAAAACACACAATATACAAGTGAAGATTTAGATCATGAAAAAGAAATGTACAGGGAACTCTATCGACAAAATAGAGCAGAGGAAGAGGACCAAAGACAGAAATCCCGTTGTCTTTGGCTGAAAGTCGGAGATAAAAATACATCCTTTTTTCACAACAATATAAAGCTCAGGCGCGCTGGAAACCAGATAGACAAAATAGAGGTTGAGGGAAAAGAGATTAGCGACCAAGAAGAAATTAAAGAAGCAGCTTACAACCATTTTAAATCTCTCCTTTCTACTGCTCCTCAGCAAACGGACAACCCCGACTTTCTTAGTGCAGTAGAGAGCAAAATATCAGATTCTCAAAATAAAGAGTTGGATCAGGACATCATAGAAGAGGAAATCCGAGCAGCAACCTTCAGTATGCAGCAGGACAAGGCCCCGGGTCTGGATGGGTTCACGGTCACCTTCTACCGAAATCATTGGGAAACAATCAAAAAAGACTTTGTGCGGATGGTAAAGAATGTATTCAAAAATCACAAGATGGGAGAAAATACCAAGTCTTCGCACATAGCTCTTATTCCTAAGGAAGCGAATCCTCTCTTTTTCGACAGGTTCCGTCCCATATCCCTTTGTAATGTATCTTACAAGATTGTAACCAAAATTCTAGCCAACAGGCTCAAAAACCTTCTTCCTCACTTAATATCTGAGAACCAGGGAGGTTTTGTCCCGAGCAGGCAAATCACTGACAACGTCATCTTGATCCAAGAAGCTATCCGCAGCAGCTTCAACAGAGGGGAAAGAGGAATGATAATCAAACTCGACATGGCAAATGCTTTTGATAGGGTCGACCACTCTTTTTTAACAGCAGCTCTCAAAAGATTCGGGATTTCAAAAAACTTCATAAGCATTATCAATGGGTGCATCTCCAACCCTTGGGCCGCTCCCTTGATCAATGGTCGCCCTAGCAATTATTTTAGAAGCTCCAGAGGGCTGAGACAAGGTTGCCCTCTCTCCCCCTTCTTATACATCATTATTGCTGAGACTCTGAGTATTCACCTAGAAAACCTCCGCAGGCAAAAAGAGATCACTGGAATATGTGTAGAAAGAGGGACCAAAGAGTTCAATCATTCGCTCTTCGCGGATGACACCCTACTCATTGGGGGAGCTTTCAGCTTAATGGCAAAAAGATTCAAGAAAGTGTTGGATGCATTCTTAGCAGTCTCAGGAGGGAAGCTGAACAACAGAAAATGCAAGATCTATACCTGGAATGTCCCTCTCCAAATCCGACAAAGAATATCCTTGATCTTGGACATCCCAGTGCAAAGGAACTGGAGTTTTTTCTCTTATTTAGGTCTGCGTCTAGCTAAAGAAACAGTCAAGGCTGAGATTTGGGTCAAACACAAAAAAGGTGAGAGGCCTCCTACAGAGTTGGGGAGTGTCTTGGCTGAACTTGGCAGGCAGATCGATTCTTATTAAGGCCATCCTCTCTGCTCTCCCAATTTATCAATATGCGGTCACTATGGCCCCGGCAAGCATTCATAAACACATGGAACTTATCCTGCGAAGTTTCCTGTAGCAGGGAGCAAAACAGGAGACCAAGAAATTTAGCCTTGTCAAATGGGATCAGGCAACCTTACCATATGAAAAGGGAGGGCTATCCATCAAAATCCCGAGCCTCTCCAATCGGGCTTTGGGTTTTAAATTGATCTGGAGAATTCTAACTGGCAAAGGATCGTGGTGGGTGGAGGTCATAAAAAGGAAATATCTCAGTGGCCCGAACTCTAATCTTCTCTCTGAACCAATAGCTGAAAGACCCTGCACCCCGGTGTGGAAACTCATTAAAAAAGTGCTTCCCCAATTCAGAGAAAACACATCCAAATTCCCTGGAAATGGTAAGAATATCAATATTTGGTCAGACAGAATTATGGGCTCTAAGCCGAGAAATATACTCCAAGCCCTCCGACCTCTGCAGATCTGGATGGATCAAAGAAATCTAACCACCTTGTTCGATATATCAACATGGAATCATAACAATTGGCAAGACTGGAAGGACCTTCAACTTCCCAACGAACTCAGAGATCTCTGGTCCAATCTCAAGTCCTCTCTCTCTGGTTTTGCGCCTACTAATACAGGGGTTGAAGACAGGTATATTTGGGATCCCAGTGGAGGTAAATTCACGGTAAAAGAGGGGTACAAAGCTTTACAGGCCACTACTCAAACAACAAATTGGAATCTTTACACAACTGTCTGGAAATCAAAGTGTCTCCCAAAGATCAAACATTTTAATTGGACTCTCCTTAAAGGTAATACCCTTACTGCTGAGAACCTAAGAAAAAGAGGAATTTTGGGACCTTCAATATGTTGCTTCTGTCGAGCAGAGGAGGAAACCATTCAACATATTTTCCTTCTCTGTCCCTTTGCCCAAAGCTGCTGGAAACAAGTGACAAGTCCCATGGAAATTAGTGAAAGCTTCGACCAGATCTCCTCTCAGAAAAATTGGGGGAAATGTTATCCCTTCCCCAAGAAAGGCAAACATAATATCAACAGACTGTGGAAATGCATTCCAGCCACTCTATTTTGGCAAATTTGGCTAGCTAAGAATAACTACGTCTTCAACAACAAAAAGCCTATCATAGTCAGTATCCTAGCTAAAACAACAGCCATCATCTCTGAAACAATAAGCACAAACCTCATCGTCCTCCCAGATCAGTCAAGCTGGCAGCAAGCAGAGATGGATTGGTACAATAAATTCAGCCTCAGTTACACCAACATTCAACATTCCCAAACAAAAGCACACAAGAAAAGGATACACTAGAAACTCAGAGGATCCAAGGAAGAGGTCAACCAATGGATTTTAGATCAGAAGCGTCCTACTCTGCATTTCGATGATGCTTCCAAGAATAACCCAGGGAAAGCTGGAGCAGGGGGCATCATAAAAAATCATAGTGGAAAAACTATTGTAAGCTACGAATGGGGTCTGGGGAAAGTCTCTAACAACGTGGCTGAAGTGTACAGCCTCCTTCTTGGCACCTCCATTTTGAATAGGCTGGGAATCAGAAATACAATCATTTTGGGAGACTCAGCCATCATTATAGCAGCCTTGGTCTCGGGAGCAGATTTTAATAAAGCAGCCCTTAGCAACATAAAGCTCAGGATACAGGACAATCTCAGAAATATGGGAGACACGACGTTCAAGCATGTTTTAAGAGACAACAACGCTGAAGCGGATTTTTTCGCCTCTAAGGCCGTCAGCAGACAGAGTGGACAAATCAGAGAGAATGAGCGCATCTATGTCAAAGCAATTCCTTAGCAGCTTAAGTTGTTCGACAAATCCTTTGAACAGCAACATCAGTACACCGCTGAACCCAAGTCACTTCAGTTATCATGCATATCTAGACTTTTTCTGCCTCAATCTCGACAAACTGATTTCAACCCGCCCCCTCGAGAACTGTGTGTCATCTCCCTCTCAGCATGCAGTCCGGCTCGCTCTTGAGATCCGATCTCACCATGTACCACGTGATTCCATCTCTCGGAATTCTGGTATATGTCCCTTCGCAATCCTTATTGACTGCATCAAGAATATTATGTATGATTTAGAGCCTGCCCAAATTCATGAATATATCCCGTACCTCCTGCTCGCCCAGCCCACCTGGATGCTCTATAAACTTCCCACTCCCCTCGCTCATCCCAGAACTCTCTCGCCCTCCCCGAAGCAAAGCAGAAGAGTAGTGTTCGGCCCCCTGCTCCCGGATACTCACTGCAATAGAAATAATCAGCAGCCTTGTTCCCCCAAGCTTCAAATCTTCTCCCATCCTGCCCATCTCAAATTCAATCCTCCTCTTCGGCAGCAAAGGAAAGAATCAGCGTCTGGCACCCAGCCTCAGGAGTTTGGCAGCAACAGTGGTCGATTCCAGCTCACTTCTTCAGTGAGATCTTCTTCTTCTTCACCCACCCGGATCCAGAAGCTCTGCAACAAGCGAGGCAGTCCCCTGAGCATCACTGAAGCGCGCTTCCCCTCTAAAGGATTCAGGTATAACTTTTGTGATCTTCAGGTTCATTTGTCGTTGACTCTCTTCTCCTCCACGGCTGTCCTCTTCTCTTTTAGCTCCTTAGCCATGGCGGAGACTTCAGAAAACAGAATGCAGAACGAGAAACAGGACGACAGAGACCCAACTGAGAACCCGCTGGACCGTGTGCTCAGCAACAACACCTGCACGCTCTGCAAACAGCATTGCTTCATGATAGCCAGGTTCATTAAGCATTTCAACGATCTCAAAGAAGACTTTCAGGCTGATAGCCGATCTAAGAGAAAAAAACTGGAAAAACAAAGAGCCGAGATCGAGAGCTTAAAAGAAAAATGTAATCACATGGAAGAGGCCATATCCCACATCAAAAATGTCACTCAGAGCATGCAAGCTGAGGCATCAACCAAAGCAAGCATCAAGAAGGAACCTCAGATCGAAGACTCTGTCAACCAGTTTTGGTAATCAATCAAATGTCCAGTAAATTTTGCTTACTCGCAGGTCTTTTTGTAAGGCAATACAGCCGTTTCTTATTTCAGTCTATCATTTTTAAGTTTATTCTCAAGAAGTCAGGGTCTGCGCACCCATTTTGGACTTCTCTCCTTCTCTCTCCGCTCTTTGTAACAGCTCTTGCTATTAGCAGTTTTTTATAATAGAAAAGTATCCGATCGTGTTTAAAAAAAAAAATAACCACGTAAATTTCAAATGCCAACCAGTTATCACTTTCATATAGCTAATCTTCAGATGATCATTTAAGCATGTTTAACTACATAAAAATGATAAACATTAATCCCACATCAAAAATTTATTAGCCTTAACGAAATATACCAAAATTTGGAAACATGACAAAATATGCTAAGGCTAAAAGCGACACAAAAATAATTCAAAATTTTTATATTTTATATTTTTTTTTATATATATTTTTTTACTTTTTAAATGAAACTGAAAATATCTAATTAAAACTAAAACCTAAGTTAAAAATTAAACTAATAAATCAAAAGCTAATGGCAATATTAAACAAAAAAAACTATAAGATTAAAACTTTTTTTTTTTTTTTTTTTTTTTTGTTATAATTTTTTTTTTTAGTCAAACAAAAAAAAAAAAATCTAACACCTCATCAAAAGAAACTAAAGGGACATTTTTATTTTTTTATTTTTTAAACATTTTATGATTTTCTGTATTTTTATAACTTTATGTTTTTATTTTAAAATTAAAAAAATCAGAATCTATTCTCTAAACCAAAGTTCTAAACTAAACTTCTTTCTTCTTTTTTTAATCAAAACAAGAGCATCTAAATTTAAAAAATAAAAATAAAAATAAAAAAAAACTACTACCTACTTTCTACTTATGCAATCGATTTTATTTTTTTATTTTTTTGAAATTCTAAACCTGAAACTAAAGCTAATCTTAAAAATGAAAATCGATTGAAACTAAGACTAAGACTAAACCTGAAACTAAAGCTAATCTTAAAAGTGAAAATCGATTTTTATTTTATAATAATTTTATTTTTTATAATTTTCAAATAAAATAAAGCCAGAACTTAAAATAAAAATAAAAAAATAAAAATTTAAAAGACTAGACCAAAATTAAATCTAATCTAAGTCTAACGCTTAGTTTTTTTTTTATTCTATGTATATAAAAAAATGAAAACTAATTAAACTTTATCCTAACTCTAATCAAAACAAACTAAATGAAAATCTAATATGCCTAAAAACTAAGCCGCATAGCATAGAATAAAGAGAGAAAAAATTTGAATCATTTGTTTAACATTTGTGTAGGTCGGACAGCGTGAGGAGATGCGTGAGGGTTGGCGCAGGAAGAAACGAGTACGCAGGGATTTGCAGGTTTAGCGTGGAGGAGAGCCGACGTGAGCAGCGAAGGAATCGTCGAGGGTTTTGAATGTTGCTTGTAGGTGCTGGAACAACAAGTTTTTTGCAAGTGGATTGGCTGCGTGTGGAACGTTTTCGACTTGCAAGATTGCTGCTTGGGGATTGGAAAATTGATGGCAGTTGAAGGAAACCACGGGTTTGGAACTGTAGGTTGAAGGAGAATGCACGCCGCGTGAAAAGAAAAACGCAGCAGATCTTGGCAATGATTGGAAAAACTGCAGGGAACTGGAGCGAGGAATGGCAATGGCAAAGCTCGACTGCAATGAAGCTCAAAACTGCGTGAAAATTGAAGGAGATCACTGGGCAGCGCAGATTGAAGGAGCAGACAGCCGATGAGAGATGAGCAAAATGAGAGCGGATGTATGATCTGATAGAATAAAAAAAAAAAGAGACAGAGGAAATGTATGATGATGGAAAGATGCTGAAGCTGCCAGAGGGTTTCGCCAACAGCAGAGAAACAATCACATCCAGGTGCAGATTTGGTTTGCAGTGCCGTGGGGCTGTGTGATTTTACACAGCATAAAAAAAAAAATTGAAATTCTTTCAGTAAAATGAAACCCTAAGCAGCAGACAGCTCTGATAAACCCTCAAATTTCCTCCAAAGGATTGAGAATCTGTTGAAAATCATCCCTGCCGGAAACTGTGAAAAACTTTTAAAGTCTATACCTGCAGCTTACAAATGGCAAAAAAAGAAAACCGAGAAGTGAAATGTTATAGAAGCAAAACTGAAAACCCCAAATCCAGCTAAAAATTTACAATATTTACAGATTTTTGACTCTTTAAACAGCCATATTTGTCAATAATCCACAGTAATATTTTCATAATTTAATTTTAATGTGAGATTTAAGAAAACCCTTCATGCATTCATAAAAAAATTTCAAATGATAAGCCTGGGATCAAGAACTGGGTGGGCTCTTTCAGAAAACACAATTTGGGAGTTGGCTGGTTTAGCCGAGAACTTCCCTGAACGCCCGGTAAACTCAAAACTAAGATTTCCTGCACAGCTTAAAATCAACCATTAACATAGAGAGAGAAAATAATAGTAAAATCCAGATCAAATGGAGATACCTGCCATTATATTTGAGAATCTAAACTATCATTCAAACCTTAGAGATCAGACAAGATACCTGTGCCTAAATCAATCTTCATCAAGCTAAAATCAATCGCTGAAAATAAAATTATACAGAAACATAAATCATCTTACAGCACTTTCAGAAGAGTAACACCAGCGAGATTTTTAACCCCAAAGTCTTTCTTTATTGCACAAAAAATGACTACAAGAGAGCTTTCTTTAGCACCAGACTCTCAGATCCAACCTCCTCTCAAATGACCCTTAGCATCCTATTTAAAGGAAAAATTCCCAACGGCTGGTTCGAGTGATCCATGTCAAAATGATCTCGACCGTTGATGAAGATCAAGATTTCTTTTAATCTCATCCGTTGAATTTTTAAATGCATTTTAATATATTAAAAAATTAAAATTCTGCATTTATTTACTCAAAAATTTGACTTTTATTATTTTATTAAAATTTTTATTTCATTTATATTTTTATTTATTTTTTTAGTTTTTTATTATTTTTTAATTTATTTAATTTTTCATTTTTAGTTATTTTTTAACTTTATTATTATTTTTATCTATTATTTGATTTTTTAATTTTCTTAATTTTTTAATTTTTATTTTTTGGATCCTCGAACTTAACCTTTGGAAAAATTCACCTAGGACCTAGGACTTAGGACTTATGAGGGGATTAAAACATTTTCTAACCCTCAAGACACTTTACATCATGACTTTTACAATTTTACATCTCAAGGGGGAAAACCCATTTGACATAGACCCTCATAGACCACCCAATTCTGCGACCAAATATAATCTAGCAGATCAACGCACTAGGATTCCCCTAAGATTCTAATGACAAAATTCATTCCGGCTTTGGGGTTAGGTTGAAGGAAAACTCTGTCAGATCATGGATTAGTGAGACAAAAAACCTTCCGGAACGTAGATTATCACTAGAAAATTAGGTCCACCTAGGCAATTTACATACACGACACAACCTTGCTAAGATTATTTACAATTCACACATGCAGACTGGGTTTACAAAACAATATGATTGGGCTGATGATGATAGGCATGGACACGTCGCTCAAGCGCTATCCCTTTTGCGAAAAAGGAGGTGTACTACTAATAGGTAGTTGACACATAGTGGTCAACAGGTCTAGAATTAGCAAAAGACTTGAAGATTAAAATACTTAGTATCAAGCGGGGTTCTGATTTAGTCATTCTTCAAGGAAAGAATAAATTTCCCTGTAAGAATGATATATTAAAGAAGTATCGCAATGTTGTTTGGAATGATATGGAGTACTTTGATGCATTGGATCTTCAAACAATTCCAAGAAAAGGAAATAAACAAGTTGATGAGCTAGTTGTTGTTGCATCCACTTTACAGCTTGGGGAGGACTTGATGGATGATAAGATTAAGATGGAAGTTTTTAGAACATCGATTCCTGACAATATTGAGCATTGGCAAATATTTAATGATGAAAGCCAACTGATTAAATTTTTCAATAATATGGAGGAATTTTTTGATTTCAAGGTTGGTTACAAAGAAGAGGTTTGCAACCACGTGGAGTGTAACGAAGTGTTAAATCCCACTCCTAGGGATCATGTAGCCATGGAGAAAATGTTTGATAGGCATGATGTTGTGAAGAGAAAAGAGGATAGGAAAATTGTCCCAAGGAAATTCATTGAAGTAAACATTGGTACCCTTCATGATCCAAAGATTATTAAGATAGGGAAGGGTACCACTGATGAGGAAAGAAGAAAATTGGTAGATTTACTTCAAGAATATAGGGATGTTTTGGCCTTCTCATATGGTGAGTTAAAAGGATATAGGGAAGATGTTATGAAACATACTATCCCTCTAAAGGATGAGAATGCCAAGCCCTTTAGGCAAAACTTAGGCAAATAAATCCTAAGTTAGCCCCCTTGGTGCAAAGGGAGTTGCAAAAGATGCTTCAAGCTTGAATCATAGCTCATACTAGCCATTCCACATGGTGTTCAAACTTGGTTATTGTGAGAAAGAAGAATGGGTCAATCAGGCTGTGTGTGGATTTTCGAAATCTTAATTTACCCTGTAAAAAGGACAATTACCCTTTGCATAACATGTAAACTTTATTACAAAGGGTAATAGGATCGGAAATGATGTCCTCATTAGATGGATTTTCAAAATACAACCAAGTCGTGGTGAAGAAGGAAGATAGGCATAAGACATCATTCACCACACCATGGGGTACTTTTGAATATTTAAGGATGCCTTTTGGACTAACTAATGCTCGAGCAACTTTTTAGAGGGCTATGGATTATGCTTTTAAGGGCCTAATTGGGAAATTCATTGAAATTTATCAAAATGACTTCACAGTTTTTTCTAAGATGGAGCTTCTCATGTGGGCCATCTAAGGCAAATCTTTGGTAGGTGTAGGGAATATGGAATATCCTTGAATCCTGCTAAGTCTATTTTTGGAGTAATTGAAGGGAAGCTACTTGGTCACATCATCTCCAAGGATGGGATCAAGATTGACCCTGAGAGAATTGAGGCAATTCAAGAGATTCCTTTGCCTCACAATATCAAGACCCTTCAATCCTTCCTAAGAAAGATCAACTTTCTTAAAAGATTTATCTCAAATTATGCGGAAATAGCTAAGCCCATTCAATCACTTTTATAGAAGGGTGCTAAGTTTGTTTGGGAAAATGTAGGAAGAAAGGCTTTTCAGGAAATCAGCAATTCCATCGCTAGAGTACATGTTCTTGTGAGCCCTGATTATTCAAAGAAGTTCTTGATTTTCTCTTTTGCATCTGAAGATACTATTGCGAGACTATTGCTTCAAAAGAGCAAAGAAAGGTATGAACAACCTATTGCTTTTATGAGTAGATCCCTTCAGGGGTTTGAGCTAAAATATAGCACCATGGAGAAATAGGCTTATGCCTTAGTCAAGTCCCTGAAGCAATTCAAAGTTTATGTGGGATATTCTAGAGTAATTGCATTTGTCCCCCAAACTGTTGTAAAAGACATTTTAACTCAAACAAATTGCTTAGGAACCAGGGCTAGATGGGTATCAAAGATTCAAGAATATGATTTAGACATTAGACCTACCAAGTTGGTGAAGGGCCAAGGGTTGGCCCAAATCTTGACTGAGGGGAATGAGAGGGCATTAGGATTGATTTGTCAAAATGATTTGGACTCAACTTCATCAAAACTTCAAAAGTTAATCCATCTTGAATGGTACAAGGAAATTATTTACTATTTGCAAAATTTGTCATGTGCTAACCATTTATTTGGCCATAAAAGAAGAGCATTAAGGCTGAGGGCGACTAAGTATTGCATTATGAAGGATGGTCTGGGTTGGAGAAATCAAGAGAGGGTGATACTTAGATGCGTTGATGAAGTTGAAGCCATGAAGCATCTTACTAAGTTTCACTCAGGATTTTGTGGAGGGCATTATGTTGCTAAAACTACTACCCATAAGATCCTGAGAGCTGGTTATTATTGGCCTTCTATTTTTTCTGATGTGCATAAATATGTGAGAGAGTGCCAAGCTTGTCAACTATTCCCTAGGAAGCAAAAGTTAGCTTCTTTTTCACTTCAGCTTGTGGTCGTGGAAGCTCCCTTTCAACATTGGGGGCATGACTTTATACGGAAATTTAATGAAAATTCAAGTAATGGCTACTCATTGATTTTAAATACCACTAATTATTTTACTAAATGGGTAGCATGCATCCCTACAAAACACGCATTATCACTCGTTTTGGCGTCCCTGCCGAGATCACAACTGACAATGCCAAACCTTTTAGCTCTGTTGAATTCTCATCATTTTGTTTTAAGCATGGTATTGTCTTATCCCACTCATCAAACTATTATCCTCAGGGTAATGGCCTAGCTGAGTCTAGCAATAAAAATTTGATCACCATCATCAAGAAGATAGTAGGGGATAACAAAAGGGCATGAGATAGCAAAATTAAATATGCTTTGTGGGTTAATATGATTACAAAGAAAAGTTCAATAGGAAAAAGTCCCTTTGAGTTAGTTTATTGTTAATTTTAGGTATGTTCTATGCCAAAGCAATTTATTTCAATTTATTTTCCAAATTAGCAATCACATCAGTATAAAGTAAACTGCAGATAGAACATAAATATAAATCGCAGAAGACAAGCCAAGACAAAAGGACACAACATGTGGCGCTAGCCAGGGACAAACCCCAATGTGGGGAACCCTCGATCAATTCTTCTTTTATGTTCTTCAAAGTTCAGCAGAGAAAGTGAGAGAGATAGCACATTTACAATAGAAGTCAATATTTTGACTTTTGATACCACATGAGATCAGTTGAAGACATATTGCTTCAACTGATTCTCTAAGGTGACTCCTTCACCTATCATAGTGCTGCCTTTCGTCCATTAGTTGTACATAACCGTGTGACACAATGTTGTACTGTGACATGTGTTAAGCCTTGATGACTGAGCTGCTCTCATCTTCATGCCACTCATCATGCTGCATCTTCCATGGTCTTATTCATCATCAAGCTGCCCATGCTCATGATCTCATTCATCATTATGCTGCCCATGCTCATATCATCATGCAGAGACTGATCATCCTTATCATTCTCATTATGGCTTCATGATGCCCAGACTATATTATTTCTTTATTATGCTGAAGCATTAGAACTGCTTCTCCTTATAGACTGTAACACTGCTTCGTATGCTGAGATATATAGATCCAAGTCATACTGCTCACTGTGAAGTATTCTTGTTCCCATCTATACCATCGTGATCATCACCGAGACTATTGGTTATCTGCTACAGGAGTATCCAAAGTTTGTCATCTATCAGAGATAGGTATGACGAGATGCTCAGGCTTCATCCTTTCTTTGTTGCTCTCTCCATACAAGAATACCTTCAATCTACAAGTATGCTGAGAGGGTGACCAACCTTGGTTCTACTGCTCCTTAACCCATCCGAGGAAGCAATTTGAACCCTTAGACATATCTCACCTTAATGCGGATCCGATTGTGGCTTCCTTCTTCGTGACTGCGGCTTCCATGCATTGACTGTGGCTCCTCTTCTTCGTGACTGCAACGCCATGTGTTGACTGCGGCTCTTCTTCATGACTGCAGCGCCATGCATTGACTGCGGTTACACTCTATGCCTGCGGGATTATGACTGCGACTTGACTGCGGCCTTCTTGTTATTACGGCGGCCACCATCTATGTGGCTACCATCTATTGCGGCTACCATCTATGCCTGCGGGATTATGACTGCAGCTTGACTGCGGCCTTCTCGTTATTACAGTGGCCACCATCTATGTGGCTACCATCTACTGCGGCTACCATCTATGCCTGCAGGATTATGACTGCGGCTTGACTGCAGCCTTTTATTACTGCGGCCACCATCTATGTTACAGCGTGTAAATGTCTCTATTGTTGTGTATACATATTTCCATTACTGCGTATATGTATCTCCATTACCAGCATATATATATTTCCATTGCCTACGTGTATATATATAGTGTCTTTTATTATGTCTCCATAGACACGAATTAGGGCATCAGACTGATTGTAGCTAGGGCTTCATCTGCAGCTAGGGCATTCTTCATTAGTGTCTCTCCTTCACCAAAAACCCAAGACGTAGAGAGGAGATCACTTGAAGTATGTCTATCCGAATGACTTCAAGTCGTTGCCAATTTATACTAAAATGTAGATGATGAATATGCTACCATAAATAAGCTGACCAACATGGAGTTTAGCCCTAGTTGCCAATTTTAACACTCCCTCTCAACTAGGGAGAACTCCAACCGCTGATCCATATGTCCGGCTGTACTGTCTCTGCCATCAGTGCCCTGCACTACTCTGCTCAGCTCTGTTGGCTTTGCTCTGCTCTGCTCAGCTTTGCTTGCTCTGCTCTACTCTGCTCTACTCTGCTGGCTCTGCTAGCTCTGCTATGCTAGCTCTGCTCTGCTGGCTCTACTCAGCTCTGCTCAGCTTTGTTGGCTCTGCTCTGCTCTGCTGGCTCTGCTCAGCTCTGCTTGCTCTGCTCAACTTTGCTGGCTCTGCTCTGCTTTGCTGGCTCTACTGGCTCTACTCAGCTCTGCTAGCTCTACTCTGCTCTGTTGAACCATGAAGAAGAAGAATTGATCTAGAATGTCTCATACCATTCTCCACTGGCCCGAAGTCAGTCTCAGAGTGCGTACCACTAGTCCCAGACCAGTCTCAACTGACCCAAAGTCAGCATCATAGTGGGTACCACTCCTACCACTGGTCCCAAACCAGTATCATCAGTCTCAAAGTGTGTACCACTGGTCCCAGACCAATCTCAACCGACCCGAAGTCAGCGTCATAATATGTACCACTCTCACTGGTCCCAAACCAGTCCTCCACTGACTTGAAGTCAGTCTCAGAGTATGTACCACTGGTCCCAGACCAGTCTCAACTGACCCGAAGTCAGCGTCATAGTGGGTACAACTCCTACCACTGGTCCCAGACAAGTATCATTGATCCTAGATCAATGAAGGTCATCCTAGCATAGGGAGTACGGTAGATAAAGTGATGCGTCCATCGATACTACTATGGTCCCTATCCTCATTTCCCTGCCATTGATCAGATGAGAGGTACTTCCCATGAGTCCCAGACTGCATGGGTAGAGATGCCTCGACAGGAGAACTAATCAATCCTTTCCTCACAGGAGAACTAATCATCCTGCTACACAATCGTCATGGAGAACACATCATCCAGACCTCACAGGAGAACTAATAATCCTGCTACACAAGAGAGCGAATCATCTTGTCCACAGGAGAGCGAATCATCCTGTCCAAAGGAGAGTGAATCATCCTGTCTCACAAGAGAGTGAATCATCTTGTTCCAGTGCGCACCACTAGGGGAGGGTGAGTCACCCTGTGGTCATATGTTGTTCCAGTAAGAATCGCAAGCCCCTAGAGCTCCCAGAGCTCAATGTATGCAACATGCAGGACCCTTTACAAGGGTCTCTCGACGACTCCAAGTCGTACGAGAAAATCACAGATTTGATCTTTCCCTGGGGCTCTGTCAAAATGTCAGCGACCTGTACATCAGTCTCAATGTGATGGAGCCTCCTTGCTCATCGACTTACCATATCCCAGATAAGGCAGCATCTAATGTTTATCTGTTGGAGCGATCATCGAATACGGGATTCCTCTATAATCGAATCCCACCTCTGGTTGTCACAGAGAATCACAGTGGCATTCATCATGTGTACAAACAGCTCTCTGAAGAGCTTCTGCAACCAGACTGCCTCACAGAAGGCCATGCTAGCAGCAATGTATTCTGCCTTAGTGGTGCTCAGGGCCACTGACTTTTGCTTCCTACTCATCCAGGATATCGAAGCAAATCCCAAGGAGAACCAGCACTGAGAAGTGCTCTAGTGATCCTCCACACTACCTGCCCACTTAGCATTTGAAATATTCCAGGCAGTGTATCTCAATCCGTGAGAGATTGTGTCATGAAGATATCTCAAAAGATTCTAGGCACCAATCCAGTGAGATGCAACCAAATATGAGCTCATCATGCTAGCTACAATACATATGTCCAGACGGAAGTTCACCAAGAACATCAACGCGAATGAGTTTATGAAACTCAGAGGCATTTCCCAAATCTGGTCCGACATCACTACCATATAACTTCTGCAAATGAGAGGGTCTGCACTTGTCAGAAATAGTTCGTTCGCATAAGGTGTCGATATGAGAGGTCTATCATCCACAACCTTCGGGTAATGGTTTGGATCGGTTTCACTCCTAGTGAATCTCAGCTTCATCAAACAACTATCAATCCTCTTATACTACGCCCGGGGTGTTTTTGCTTCAAGCCATATGTTGAGCCCCAAACTTGCATCTTTCCTACACATTTTTCTAGCTTCTTTCCATTCACCTGGACCTCCTAAGCTATCAATATCATTGCATATTAGTCATAATAGAGCATTCAAAGTGGTTTCTTGACTATGTCTTTGTGTTGCTGTTTGAACTAGATTTTTGCTTATGAGCTGCGGAATCTTGTCACTTTTTGCAGCTAGTTCAACTTTCCGCAACTGTTTTTGTTAAAGTCTACATTGCAGGTGTCATCGGGCAAATCGAGCCACATGGGCAAGTTAGAAATGACCTGGACATGGGTCAGGTCCCATTGGTCCAGCTAGATTCGTCAAAGAAGGTCGTGGTCAACGGTGGTCAAGCGGTGGTCAAACAGGAGAGTCCTACGGCAACAAGACTCCATTTTCAAACACGTGAAGGTTTTTGTGATCGTTTCCAGATCTTTGGAGGTACGCTGACACCTGTAGGCTGACCACGATGTGGATCCAACAGCCGCTTTCAATAAGATTGCATAATCTCGGCGACCATGTTGCTAAATCCGTGGATGTCATTCTTCATGTGTCCTCTGTTCACGTAGTTTTCCAGGAAAAACAGTTATGCAACCTTTGTTATAAATAACGCGTTCTGATACGCATAGTAGTTAATATTTTGGATGTAATTTTGCTGTTAAAAAGCCCACTGTGCTGTGACACTAGTTTCATTATTGTGACTGCGTTCTGAAATATATGAGAAGACTTTGTTTCTAAGCATAATTTTTGATTGATAGCTGTTGCCCGAGGTTGTGCAGAGGGCCCCTGCACACGCCGAGGTTTTGTTTCTTATTGCTATACAGTTTCATGTTGTGTTTCTTTATGTTTATTATGCCATAGTTATTCACTTATGTATATTTCATTTACTATGGTCCTAACGTTTTATTCTTGTTCATAATTTTACATGCTTTACATTGCTGTTAACGCTGATCAGTGTGTATGTTCCAGATTACAGTAGGCAGCCCAGGCATTTGCATATAATTTTCACAATGACTAATGACATGGAATCAGTCTTTCTGTTGACTTACTTTTCTTAGCTTTTAATTCCAATTCTATTTTGTTTATTTCAGTTTTGTTCATTGGCTTTATTAGTTAGCTTAGATATTAAATTGCTCATATCATTGTCAGTTACCTCCGAAAGCCATAGCTGGACTATTGGAGAGGGATTGAAGTATGAGTGTGTAATTTGATATTAGTTTTATTTTTCTACAATTAGATATCAGATTGCTCAAATTGTTGATGATTACCTCCGAAAGCCATAGCGAGACTAACTGGCGAGGAGTCAGACTATGAATTGATGTGGTTTGATTTTAAGTTTACTTTTCTGCAATTAGATAATTGGATTGCTCATTTCATTGACAATTACCTCCGAAAGCCATAGCGAGACTAACTGGCGAGGGATTGAAATATGGATGTTGTGATTTAATTTTAGTTTGCTTTTCTGCAATTAGATAATTGGATTGCTCATTTCATTGACAATTACCTCCGAAAGCCATAGCGAGACTAACTGGCGAGGGATTGAAATATGGATGATATAATTTGATTTTAGCTTTACTTTACTTGCAATTTTTGGATTTCTTTGAATACAGTAGCTTAATTCATTTCTTTTGCATTTAGACAGCAGCAGGAATAATGGTTTCATGATCAATATTCACTGTTTATTTGATTAAAATAATGGCACATTTTCATTTTCTTTTAGGAATTAATTTCATCATTAGCATGTTCTAAGACCTTCTAAAGTTTGAAATTTTGGAAATCATTATAAAGGACATAATTGCCTTAAAACTTATAACCAGACTTGCCTTCTAGAAATTTAGGAATAGGAATTCCATAAACAAAGATAAAAACCCCCAAAACAACATAAAAAATCAAAAACGACAAAAGTAAGAAATAGGTTATCTTGCACATATAGTGCGCCACACTTTGTCAGCTTACGAATCCCGATTGACAATTAATGTAGCAATTTACGACACACTAAATTGACCAAACACCATAGAGGGCTTTCTTCCACCTGTATACATCAGATTCCTGTTCATGAATCTCAAACTCCACGGGTTGTTCCAAACCTGTGGCCCTGCTACATGAGAGGAATGGTCCCCATGTAAGATTTTCCTTTGGTACATCTCAGACATGTACTTTCATGCTCCTTTTGAATTCAGGCTTCCCTGTCACCATCTAACTCACAGACCTCTGGTGCTATGTGTCAATGGACATGGTCCCCAGTGGACTTCCTACAACACTGAACTCAAAAACATCTTCGAAAAATCTATTTTCAAACACATACCATTCCATCGACGAATGCCACCATAAAACCTTTGACTGCCATTCCCTTTTCAGGATAGGTGGCATCGGCTCCAAGTGTAATCCCACGATTGTTTCCATCTTTACCAAATTAGAGAGTGCACCCTTCTATTCGATGAAGTGTGTTAAAGCACTACAATTAATACGCCAAATTCCCAAAGAATCTGAAGGAGAGGGCCAATAAAAGATAACACTTCTTTATCTTATCAGAAACAATATTTGATTCTTCATACCTGGGGTTCCTTGCTTTCTTTGAAGAGTCGACCATTTTTCCTTGATGAACTGCATTACCTGTCATTCTTTTGAAGATGTCCCAAGAATGATCATCAAGTGATGTGTCCCTTCCATTTGGACACTCATTCTCATAGTGGCCGAACTTATTGCAACCAAGGCATCTGTGTTTCCTTCCACCCTTAGATCCGAACTTCTCAATGAAGTGATCCTTAGATGGGCCATTAGAAACTCCCACTACGCCATTCTGATAATATACTCTGCTTCGACTTCACCCATGTGAATTTAGAAGAGAGATGTGGAACCCATTGATCCTTTTGTCTTGTCCCTATTGTCATTGGTGATTGCTCTTTCACTCTTGCTTCGGCATTGTCTTCACCTCAGCTCTGATACCATGTTAATTTTAAGTATGTTCTATGCTAGAGAATTTTATTTCAATTTATTTTCCAGATTAGCAATCACATTAGTATAAAGTAAACTGCAGATAGAACATAAATATAAATCGCAGAAGACAAGCCAAGACAAGAGGACACAAGATGCGACGCTAGCCAAGGACAAACCGCAATGTGGGCAAATCCTTGATCAATTCTTCTTTTATGTTCTTCAAAGTTCAGCAGAGAAAGTGAGAGAGATAGTACATTTACAATAGAAGTCAATATTTTGACTTTTGATATCGCATAAGATCAGTTGAAGACATATTGCTTCAACTGATTCTCTAAGGTGACTCCTTCACCTATCATAGTGCGCCTTTCATCCATTTGTTGTACATAACCATGTGACACCATGTTGTACTGTCACATGTGTTGAACCTTGATGACTGAGCTACTCTCATCTTCATGCTACTCATCATGTTGCATCTTCCATGGTCTTATTCATCATCAAGTTGCCCGTGTTCATGATATCATTCATCATTATGCTACCCATGCTCATATCATCATGCAGAGACTAATCATCCTTATCATTCTCATTATGGCTTCATGATGCCCAGACTCTATTATTTCTTTATTCTGCTAAAGCATTAGAACTGCTTCTCCTTATAGACTGTAACATTGCTTCGTATGCTGAGATATATAGATCCAAGTCATACTACTCACTGTGAAGTATTCTTGTTCCCATCTATACCACAGTGATCATTACCGAGACTATGGGCTATCTGCTACAGGAGTATCCAAAGTTTGTCATCTATCCGAGATAGATATGCCGAGATGCTCAGGCTTCATCCTTTCTTTGTTTCTCTCTCCATACAAGAATACCTTCAATCTACAGGTATGCTAAGAGGGTGACCAACCTTGGTTCTACTGCTCCTTAACCCATCCGAGGAAGCAACTTGAACCCTTATACATATCTCACCTTAATGTGGATCCGATTGTGGCTTCCTTCTTCGTGACTGTGGCTTCCATATGTTGATTGTGGCTCCTCTTCTTTGTGACTGTAGCTCCATGTGTTGATTGTGGCTATACCTCAGGACTGCGGCTCTTCTTCATGACTGCAGCTCCATGCATTGACTACAGCTACACTCAATGCCTATGGGATTATGACTACGGCTTGACTGTGGCCTTCTCGTTATTACAGCAGCCACCATCTATGTGGCTACCATCTACTACGACTACCGTCTATGCTTGCGGGATTATGACTGCGGCTTTCTCGTTATTACGACGGCCACCATCTATGTGGCTACCATCTACTGCGGCTACCATCTATGCCTGTGAGATTATGATTGCGGTTTGACTGCGGCCTTTTATTACTACGGCCACCATCTATGTTACAGCGTGTAAATGTCTCTATTGTTGTGTATACATAATGCCATTACTGCATATGTGTATCTCCATTACCAGTATATATATATATATATATTTCCATTGCCTACGTGTATATATATATATAATGTCTTTTATGCCTGTGTATAGATGTCTCCATAGACACGAATTAGGGCATCACGTTGATTGTAGCTAGGGCTTCATCTGCAGCTAGGGCATTCTTCATTAGTGTCTCTCCTTCACCAAAAACCCAAGACGTGGAGAGGAGATCACTTGAAGTATGTCTGTCCGAATGACTTCAAGTCGTTGCCAGTTTATACTAAAACGTAGATAATGAATAGGCATGTCTATTGGGCTTTTGATCCTACTCAAGTTGCTGGTTGGCTTGATAATAATTCCATAATTAAAATAAATTCATATCTCCATAAATACTTATCAGAATCGGATGATCTTTAGATCAATCCTACACCTCTCGATGAGAGGGATCCATAAAAATATCAACTGCCATAAATAAGCTAACCCACATGGAGTTTGGCCCTAGTTGCCAATTTTAACATTTATGGCTTGGATGTCACCCTTCCTGTGCACCTAAGGCTCCCAGCTTACCAACTTCTACAAAGCTTTACATCTGAGAAAGATGTTGTGCAAAATAGAATTAACCAAATTGTAGAATTGGATGAAACTAGGAGAAGAGCTTTTGAGCATTGTTGTAAACATCAATCGAAGGTTAAAAGAAATTTTGAAAAATAATCTAGAAGTAAGAATTTTTCTAACGGTGATATGGTTTTGTTGTGGGAACGCAGGAATGAAAAGCCAGGCAACCATGGTAAGTTTGATAGCTTGTGGCTTGGGCCATATATCATCAAAGAAGCAGTTGGACAAAATTCCTACCATTTGAGCACCTTGGACAAAGAGTCACTTGAGCTACCTGTCAATGGAAAACTGCTCAAAGTGTTCTACAAAGAGAATATCTAATGCCATGGGGCATCTTTGTATTATTCCAGGTCCTTGCATACTATCACTTCCTATCTAGCATGCGTCCCCATGTGGAGTCGGATGTTGACACTAAAGTGTACCTAAAAAAAAATTGAAGACTCCATGCCTGAGTATGTATCAGAGGCTTCATGTACCAACAGAGTTCACTATATCATCAGAGTATTTTAACTCTACTTCTCCTTCTCATCTTCTTCTCATATTGTTCTCATATTCTACAAGCCCTACAGGGGTAATGTAAAGTGATGCTAGTGTGATCAGTTGAGTCATGTAACAAGCCTAGGTAACTGGGACTTTGTCATCAAGTGAGCTTACTCTAGCAGGTTTTCTTTTATTTGGCTAATTATTAGGTGTTTTCAAGGACTTAATAATTAATTGAGTTTTTTCCTCCAAGCATAGCCCCAAAGTCGAAGTGTGGCTTGATGACAACACCTTGGGTGAGACCTAGTGTTTAAAGTCATTGTATATTATCATACTAGATCACTCCTAAAATTTTGTGGAATTTGAATAGGTCTAGATATCAGTTTTTTAATTTTTTAAATTTCCTGCAAGGTGGAAATTTGAATAACATCTAAAAGTAAATTGTAATAAGTATAGTCTAGAGAAGTTATAAGGGGCATGTATGCTCAAAATTACACCTCTCCTCACCAAATTTCTACTAGGACATACTTTGAGGGGTAAAAAAATAAGTTCTAGACTCTCAAAACCCACTTTTCCTAAGTCTAGTGAAAAATGTGGGAATATATTAGCCCAGAAATTAAATAAATAGAGAGAAATAAATAACTCCATGTGAAAAAATGACTTGGAAATTATCTCAAGCCAAGAGTTAAGTCAAAGGACAAGTGGGAAATAATTTGGCGCTTGACATCCTCAAAGCATTTATCACATGGGAAAATAGATTTTCTTGCTATAAAAAGGAAGTTTAATTAGTTGACAGGAAATATCGATTTTGTTGGATTTAATGGACATGAGGGAGTATTTGGATGGATTTTTTATTGAGAATTTGGTGGAGGCTTGTCTCCAACACAACTCCACTCCTTCTACACTTCGCATCATCATGATCAACGATTTCCCCAAGGAAGGCCCACACATTTCCTTAAGGAGCTCCAACGGATGGCACATGGGATCATCAATTTAATGTGGCACTTCATGGCTTGATGGTTGGGGTGTTAACTCCCTCTTGTTGCACATTTGTCATCTCTTGGTCTCACGCACAAAATTTTGACTTGCTTGATGAATATTTGGATGGCCACCTCAAGGAATTCGATTTGGTTGAAGCTCCACACTTGTCATCTCATCTCTCCGCTTGGAATTTGATTTCTCTTCTTGAGATCTTCTCCATCACCACTTGTCACGTGGATCTCTTTCATTGGGATTTGCTCCCAAATTTCTATATAAGTGAGCATTGGGCTCTCACTATGTATTCATGTTATGAGCTATTGGGTTTGAGGAAATTTTGTCATTTTGTACTTGCAATTTCCTAAAAAAATCAAAGACTTTGGAGCAATTTTGGTGGTGTTCTCTTGGTAATTTGAGGTAATTTATTTCCATGCTATTGTTATTATGCTTAAATTTTCTTGCATATTTGAATGTCATTGGCTTACATTTGTCATTTAGTTTGGATTGATATGTGCAAGCTATCTTACAAATATCCTTGATTTAGAGTAGCATTCTAGGAGTGAACTTTCCAATCTATTTTTGGAGGAATATTTGGTCTATTTCACTCATTATGTGTTCTAATACTTTTGCAAGCTAATATTTGTTTCAAGTGTGTACGAAGAAAATCTATTTGAATTTGTGTGTAGGAATCTATTTGGGTGTGAGAGAAGTCTCACATAGATCAACTCACTCCCGGATTCAAGGTTGGTCAAGACTCACCAATTTTCACTTCAAAGTTTCATCTAAAGAGGAGCAAGAGGGAGGTTTATATTTCCCATTATCTACGTGAATCATCTATTCATTTAAATTACATGTTTCTTTTGATCTAGAGCTTTCAAGGTTACATAAGCTAATTAAGAGCTATTTTCCAAGTTAAACAAGTATGGGGGTTCACTCCCATCACTTGGTTTGGTTTCATGTATATTAGTATGTACTATGTTTTGTTTCCTTTGCATGCTTTCTCCACTAACAATATCTTCTTCTTTTTTGTAGCCCATAGTTGGAGATTTTGGAAGCAAGAGTCTTGAGGAGAAATTTTGGAAACTTTCTAACTAGTATTTGCAAGACCTATCACTCATTTGGAGATCAATTTCAAAGAGGTCGTGAGCATTAGAGGGCAGCTGCAAATTAGCTAGGTCTTGGGCCTTTGGAGCTGATTTAGTCCTTGTAATTTTCAGATTTTGAGAAAATCTCATTGGCCATTGCGGTTGCTAATTTTGGAAGGAGACTCTAGCTTCCAAAGCTTTTATTTTGTAAATTTTCTCCCTCATTTTTTGGGCAGCCTTCTAAAAGGCATTCTCCTCATTGTAACATCTAATAAAAAAAAAAGTCTTGCAGGAGCTTGGGATTTTACCCGTGGCATCCTTCCTCCTCATTTAAAGAAAGGACTTTGTGGGTGGATTGACTTGCATCTTCCTAACTTTTCTACTTAGTTCATTTGCATGCTTAATTGGGAATTAACACAACCTCACATCACATTTCATTTGCTAATTAAGTTTGATATTCTATGCCTAAGTTTCAAGATTGACAATTTGTTACTTGAGCAATTTCATTTATGTGCAAGCAATTTACTTTCGTGGACAAGCTTTGATTTACTCCATTTACACTCAACTTATTTAAATTGTTTCATAATCATTTGGATATATGCTTCATTATTGTGTCAACTTATGCTACATGTTTTGGTAATTATTGGAGCATTATATTTCACATGAAGCAATTTTATCTTAAACAATTTATTTGTCTCATTCCATTTAGCTTGTCTACTTTCAATCAATTGGTGAAGTACATGCAACACTTGTGAACTAATTTCCATTTTATTACTCCAATTGAAATCATTTTTTGCAATTTATGTTGAGCACTATCTTATTGTTCTTATTTTGAAACATTGCAATCAACATTTCTTTTAGGGAAAAATTTACATGCATTTCATTTAGGCATATTAGCATAGATTGCATTTTTAATATTACCTCCTCGCATAAACTTGGTTGAATAGAAATAATAAGGCTAAGATTTTCTTTGAAAGTTCTTCCAACTGGTACGGACTAAGGTAAAGTGTGTGGCTCTGCAATTATGAAGGTGGCATTGTCCCCTTGTAGGAACAAAGGCATACATGGCTTGTAAGAATTAGGGGAAAGGTATCGTTAACAAAAACAAGAGCTTCCTCGGCCCCTCTTCCTTGTAGCCACCCCTATCTTTACCCTTTCCTAGGAAGTTGAAAAGAGAATCTCTCGCCTAGAATAGGCATTCAATTTAAGAACTTACCAAGATAATTGCATCTCACCGTAGCTAAATGCATATCATTCTAACTCATTTACTTTTCTAAAGCACTTATACTTGCAAATTTATCTCATGTACTTGTTGTGGTGAATAACCTCATTATCCATTGAAGTTGTCATTAGTTGTTGAAGTATCTCATCTAGCAAGTGCTACACTTTTCTTATGCAAGCATAGCTTTGGTTCATTAAATTTCATTTTGCAAGTCATTGTCCTTTGAATTGCTACTTTACATGATTATGAATCATGAATGATAGTATCTTTCCTCAAAGCATTTCTTTAAAGTGCAACTTATCTCTTGCAAATTGATATCTCTTTATCTAACATTGATTTGTTTTGCAGGATTACTTGGTATCTCATTTTGAGTATTTATTTTTTAGCAAGTCTTTACTATTATTGAAACAATCATAAGGCACTAGTTTTACATGTTTATCTTCTGAAATTATGTGGATAATCATTGAAAATATGTTTATTTGATTATTGAACCCATACCTATATTTCTCATCATATTCATTTAGCTTTCTCATAATTTTGAAGTAGTTTCATTGACTTAGGATCGCCTAGAAACTTCCATCATTTCATCTAACTTTTCATTAGAGACCACCCTCCTTAGCTTTACCTAGGACAGAGCTTTAACAGAGAGAGTTGGGAATAGGTGACAAACCCATCTCTTAGGTTTGCCACCAAGCCACACCTTGTGGGGTTAAGGGATTTTCTCACACTAACTTAAGTGTATGTGCTAAGCGGCATCAACAGGGCTCACCTTTGCTCATATGAATACTTCTTAGCTTCTCCTTGAGAGCAAGTTTAATGGCATCATTCAAACCTTGATATAGATCTAAGACGACTTTAAACATCTCATATGTTGTCTTCTTCTCATGGAAATGAAGAATAATATGGTCTCTGGCCCCCTCTACAATGATCCTCTTCGCCTTGGTGTCATTCTTAGTTGGGCCAATTGTTGGGGATCTTGAGGTGGAACTATTTGATTCTCGATAAACTCCCCCACCCCATTATCTTCCAACACTATTGTGATTCGCTCTTTACATGCACAAAAATCCAAGGCTTCCTCTAAACTGTGATTTGACCTTAGTGCTAGGAATGTCGCTCTTTACATGCACAAAAATCCAAGGCTTCCTCTAAACTGTGATTTGACCTTAGTGCTAGGAATGCCATACTACTATCCAAGGAAATGTTCTACTTTGCTCTTAAAAAACTCACACATTGATCTTTGTTCTTCATAAACTGATCTTTGTGTGTTGGTCTTGATGTTGATCTCTACACTAATACCATGTTAATTTTCCATGAAATTTTGCAACTACTTAGATAAACAATCTGAAACTAACTTACTTTCATCGAGACACTGAATTTCTTAACATTTATAAGCAGCGGAATTGTTAAGTTTAGGTATGTTCTATTCTTAGAGCAATTTATTTCAATTTTCACAGTTAGCTCAATATCTTTTCCAGTTTAGCAATCACATCAGCATAATAGTAAATTGCAGATAGAACATAAACATAAATCGCAGAAGACAAGCCAAGACAAGAGACACAAGATGTGGCGCTAACTAGGGACAAACCCCAATGTGAGGAAACCCTTGATCAATTCTTCTTATATGCTCTTCAATATTTCAGCACACAGAGAGAGAGATAGAACATATACAACAGAAGTCAACACTTTGACTTATCTAAATAGGAGCATAGATCATCTCTAAGAAGATGATACATGAGGTACTTGAACTCAGTTGAAGACATGTTGCTTCAACTGATTCTCCAAGGTGACTCCATCACCATGTTGCACCTATCACTATGTTGCACCTCATCATCATGTTGCACCTCACTGTGTTGCACCATGTTGCACCCATCATCACTATGTTGCATCTCATCATGCTTCACTAATCATGATTGTACCCATCACTGTACTGCATCTCCTCATGTTGCACTATGTTGAGCTCTTCATTGCACTATGCTGCACCCAAATGCATGTTGCAATACCTCATCATCCTGTTGCTCTCACACCATGTTGCATCTAGACATGTAGCTGCATCCATGGGTTGTCTCTAAACATGTTGCATCAACCATGTAGTATCCAACCATTATGTTGCATCTCCTAGAATATTGTCCACTCCTGCATAAGGAGGGACATTACTTTTGTCATGTTGCCAAACTCCTTCTATCATGTTGTCACACTACTTTAGTCATGCTGCCATACTGCCTTAGCTGTTGGCTATGGCTTATGGCCTAGCCCAGCAGCTAGATAGACTATGATCCCACAGTCCTAAGATACACACAAGGCTATCATCAACATGTACACTGCTAATCTGTGTGCTATAGGAGCTACTTCTCATTAAATTAGGGAGGTTTCATTGTAGCAGTTCCTTTAACCAACATAGTATAGCCCTTCTAAACTGTTGATAAGAACCTCTTATGACAGCGAATAGAATCTCTTCATAAAACATCTGAAGAGACCTCTCCTTTCAATGTGATTGGTCTTCAGGACTGCAGCCAAGATGTGCACCTAAAACACATTCTTAGAACTGTTAACAATGTCGCTTTCTTACAGCGGATAGATGGTGTAGAAGACTACAGCGAGGGCTTCATTTGAGGCAACCAAGCATACAATCAATGAGGCAATCAATCTTTGACTGTCCAAACACCTTTCAGACAAGCAATCTTTGCCCTGTCAATCAAGCATTCTGATACAACCTTCTTTGAAGGTGGGGTTAATCAATCTTAAGCTCTGATACCACCTGATCTGAAAATGGGGCTCTTAGGCGTCTTGTCTTACTTACAAGAACCTCTCCCACTTCCAAAGCTTTAAATTTTCCCAAGTTTTAATGATTAACCGATGCGGAATTAAGAAATGCTTGAAAATATAGGTGTATGCTTGTATTTGTTTTTTATTGTTGAGTGCTTATGTTCATTTTCTTATGCTGATGTGAAACGCAAATAACAGAAATTAAAGCAGCAATTCAACAAACCCATAAGACAACAATATAATATGGAGTTCACCCTGATATCTTGGGCTACGCCTTCTTGAGCTCTAATCAACTCGATTAGACTCTCTGGGATTATGGCCTCAATTCTTTTACAAGTGCTACACTTAACTCCATTGGTTTACAGCTGAACCAATGGGCTTCGAAGGCCATCTTACCCCTGGCTATCCTTGTTCTGCAGATTGGTCTAGGCTTCTCTGGACTTGACTCCTTCGGAATTCTGACTCCCTCGGAATTTTGCATTTGTCTCTGGAACTCCTTCTCCTGTCTTTGACACACCTCAAACAACCAACCACAGCTCGACCATTCGATCTCCTGTTGTGCTGCAACTTCACCGCAGCCCTGTGGCTCTTTAGAAGTCTATTAGAGCTCTCTGGCTCTGCGGCTCTCTGCCTCCAACCTCTGGTGGCTCTGCCTATTACAATGAGCTCAATTTGAGTCTCACACAACAAATACAATCAGTAGGACTGTACTTGGATCCCCCAAGTCTCTCTGGAGTACCAGAGTCTCTAGAGTACTCTCTCTGCCTTTGTCTTAACCCTGGCTCACTTGTTGACTTTGCTTCTTCAGGTCAGCTCGGCTCTGGTTTCTCTGCTTCCAGGTCTGCTTACTACTTCCTCGGTTGCCCACCTTCTCCTCTCTGTCAACCTGTGGCTTTAAAGCCAATCTGCTTCCTAACTATTCATTTCTGCTTCTTGGCTTTCTAGTTCCCTACCTCTGTCCGTTCGAATCCCTTCTTTCGGCTGTTATAGTAACTGCATAAGGCCTTATAGGGAGGTGGCCACCTATTCCTTTAACGGATGAGTGTGTCAGGTTCACCGGAAACACTCGATCGTTTGAAACGGCCATTAATTCCGTTTACTCTAAGAATGCCTGCGAAACACGAATCTCTGCCAACTAATCATCCACGTCAGACTTCAAAATCCCGCACAATTTGCTTTATAACTTCGTCAAATCCGGCAATCCATCGAGTCGCATCTCCATCGTTGATCTAGATCCTCCAGATCCTACGGTCATCACACATATCGGGTGGATAACTTCTCGATGTTTACCCGTCCGATGCAAGCAGTTTTCTCTCTCTTTCGTCGGACGCGTGTCGCTCACTATGTGGCATCGGGCGGGACTCGGTCTAAACCACTTACCGCTTGAAGCCCTTTCGATATCTTGTCAGTTTCTGTGGAATCCCACCTCGGACAAAACCGAAACACTTTCCGCTGCATTTCATGATTTTTCAGGTCCAGGTGCATGTGGCTCTCCTTCTTTGAGGGGTTTGCCCTGAGATATGAGATTAGCGACTCGCTAATCGCATATCAAATTCCTCCCCCGTTGAATCAAACCATCACTGACTTTACTAATTCGCGACAGCACGCGTTACCATGGTCTGCCGCTCTGTGTGCTTGATCGACAGCCCTCATTGATCCACGCTGACCGCAGTTAGCAACTATCATGAGGATTCCTCTGATAAGTTTGATCTTCACAAGATTTTTAATCTTTGGCATAAATTATAGAGAGTTCATGAAGACTTAGAGAGTTTCAGGATCCATTTTGGATCACTTGTATGGATACCTTCTTGCTACGTTGAGGAGCCCTTTTTTAAGGACAGATAAGACATGCGACTAAGGCATGAAGGACCTGCAGCTAGGGCAGGATAGGACTGTGCATTAGGGCAGCATGTATAGGCCTTAGTTCTCCCTAGTTGGACTGCGGCTTGGCATCCTTTAAACAGCGTGTATGGGAGCCTCTTTACTGCGGTTAGGGTATCCCTTTAGGTAGCATATTAGGCCAGGTTTGGGCAGCGTAGAGGAGCAGGGATCTCCTCTCTTGGACAGGGGCTAAACCACCCTCTTTAGGACTACGGCTAGGGCAGTATTGGACCTCTTCATGACTGCAGCCAGACTGTGGCTAGGGCTCCTTGTTTAGTCTCTTTTCCTCCTGCGTCTAGGGCTTCCTCCTCTTAGACTTCTCTTCCACTAAAACCCAAAAACAAGTGGAGAGAAATCAAGAGTGAAGTGAGTGTTCAAATGACTATCAAGTCACCTCCTTTTATACTAAAACGTTGAGCACATGTGGGGGTTATTTGGTTGCTGGTCGACCTTGACAAATTGTTCCATAACACAAATAAATTCATATCTCCATGAATACTTGTTGGAATCAGATGATCTTTAGATCAATCCTACACACCTTGATGAGAGGGATCCAAGAAAAATATCAATTGCCATAAATAAGATGAACCATATGGAGTTTGGCACTAGTTGCCAATTTTAACACTCCCTCTCAACTAGGAAGAACTCCATCCACTAATCCCTCTACCATACCGTACTATCTCTGCCATCAATGCCCTGCACTACTTTGCTTAGCTCTGCTCTACTGAACCGTGAAGAAGAAGAATTGATCGAGAATGTCTCATACCATTCTCCACTGACCTGAAGTCAGGCCCATATGAAGAAAGTGTGTCATACCACTCTTATTGATCCCAGCTCAGTTCCAAAAGAGAGTGAGATATATCACTCTTACTAACCCGAAGCCAGTTTCATTGATCCCAGATCAATATCACTAGAGTGTCTCAAACCACTCATACTGACCTGAAGTCAGTTTCATTGATCCTAGATCAATATCAAAAGAGTGTCTCAAACCACTCATACTGATCCTAGATCAGTTCCGAGAGAGAGTGAAATGTATCACTCTTACTGACCCGAAGTCAATTCCAATTGATCCCAAATCAATGTCGATCATACTAACATAGGGAGTACAGTAGATACACATGCGTCCATCGGTACTACTATGGTCCCTATCCTCATTTCCTTGCTCATTGACCAAATGAGAGGTACTTCCCATGAGTCCCAGACTACATGGGTAGGATGCCTCGGCAGGAGAACCACTCATCCTGCCCACAAGTCGCCACGGGGTATCACAAGGGAAGGCTGAACCATTCACTCTATACACAACGCACCACTAGGGGAGGGTGAGTCACCCTATGGTCACTTGTTGCTCCAAGAAGTACCCCAAGCCCCCTAGAGCTCCCAGAGCTCAATGCACGCATCATAAAGGACCCTCATAAGTGGGTCTCTCAACGACTCCAATTCGTTCTCGGAAAGTCAAAAATTTGACCTTTCCCTGGGGCTTCAATAGAATGTCGGCGACCTGCACATCAGTCCCAATGCGATGAAGCCTTCCACTCATCCTACCCACAAGTCACCACGGGGTATCACAGGCGAAGGCTGAACCATTCACCCTGTACATAGTGCACCACTAGGGGAGGGTGAGTCGCCCTATGGTCGCTTGTTGCTCCAAGAAGTACCCCAAGCCCCCCCCAGAGCTCCCGGAGCTCCCAGAGCTCAATGCATGCATCAAACAGGACCCTCATAAGCGGGTCTCTCAACGACTCCAAGTCATTCTCAGAAAGTCACAAATTTGACCTTTCCCTGGGGCTTCGATAGAATGTTGCGACCTGCACATTAGTCCCAATGCGATGGAGCCTTCTTGCTCATCAATGTACCATATCCCAGATAAAGTGGTACCTGATGTCTATATGTTAGAGCAATCATAGAATACGGGATTCCTCAATAATCGAATCCCCCTCTGGTTGACACAAAAGATCATGGTGGCATCCATCATGTGTACAAACAGCTCACTAAAGAGCTTCCTCAACCAGGGAGCTTCACACGAGGTCATACTCGTAGCTATGTATTCGGTCTCAGCGATGCTCAAAGCCACTATCTTCTGCTTTCTGCACATCCAGGATATCGAAGCAAAACCCAAAGAGAACCAGAACTCAGAAGTGCTCTTGCGATCCTCCACACTGCCTACCCAGTCAGCATTTGAATAATCATGCAGCTTCACATTTCCAACAGTGTATCTCAATCCATGAGAGATTGTGACCCGAAGATATCTCAGAAGATTCTTGGCATCAATCCAGTGAGGCTCAACCATATATGAGCTCAACATGCTAATTGCAAAACATATATCCGGACGGGAGTTCACCAAGAACATCAATGCTAGAATGAGTTTATGAAACTCGGAGGCATTTTCCAAATCAGGTCCGGCATCCCTACCACATAACTTCTTAAAGTTAAGCTCCATCAAGGTAGTCACGGGCTTGCAGTTCACCATTCCAAATCCAAAATTTAACTCCCTCTTACTTTTGTAAATGAGAGGGTCTGCACCTGTCAGAAAGAGGTCGTCCTCAAAAGGTGCCAGTATGAGAGGTCTATCATCCACAACCTTCAAGCAATGGTTTGGATCAAACTCACTGCTAGTGAATCTCAGCTTCATCAGACAGCTATCAATCCTCTCATATCAAGCCCGAGATGTTAGCTCTAAATCATAGAGTTTTCTTCAACCTACATACATGAGATTCGTGATCATGAATCTCAAACGCCTCGGGTTGTTCCAAACCTGTGGACCTGCTACATGAGGGGAATTGTCCCCTTGTAAGATTTTCCTTCAATACATCTTGGACATGTACCTTCACGCTTTTCTTGAATTCAGGCATCCCTGTCACCATCTAACTCACATCGAGTAGGGCTCCATAATAAGCAGACCTCCGGTGCTATAGACAAGATGTGTCAACTGACATGGTCCCCAATGGACTTCCTGCAACTTGATACAAATTGCCAACCTTGAACCCATGAGAAAAATCATCTTTGAAAATTTCATTTCAAACATGTACCTTTCCATTGATGAATGCCAACCTGAAAACTTTGACTTCCATTGCCAAAATGGACACCATGTTCTTCTTGCGATTAGGTACATAAAGAGCTTCTTTAAAATGAATCGAGTTACCCTCATTCAATTGAGAGGTAACATTCCCTACACCCTTTCTGGGATAGATGGCATTGACTCCAAGTATAGTCCCATGATTGTTTCCATCTCTACCAAATTGGAGAGAGAACCCTTCTATCCGATGAAGTGCCTTGAAGATAAGCCAGATTCCCAAAGTGTATGGAGGAGAGGGCCAATCTAAGATAATGCTTCTTTATCTTATTAGAAACAACATTTGATTCTTCAAACCTAGGGTTCGTTGCTTTCTTTGAAGAGTTGGCCATTTCCTTGATGATGCGCATTCCCTTGATCATTGAAGATGTCCCTGGAATGATTGTTATCATCATCACGTGATGTGTCCCTACCATTTGGACACTTCTTCGCATAATGGCCGAACTTATTGCAAGCAAGGCATCTGCCTTTCCTTCCACCCTTAGATCCGCACTTCCGATTGAAGTGACCTTTAGGTAGGCCATCAGATGCTTCCGCTACGCCACTCGGATAATATTCTCTGCTTCGATTTCACCCTTGGTGAATTTGAAGAGGGTTGAGGAATTTAATGATCCTTTTGTCCTTTCCAACTGTCTCTAGTGATTGCTCTTTCACTCTTGCTTGGCCTTTGTCTTCTCCTTAGCTCTGATACCATGTTAAGTTCAGGTATGTTCTATGCTTAGAGCAGTTTATTTCAATTTTCACAGTTAACTCAATATCTTTTCCAAATTAGCAATCACATCAGCATAATAGTAAATTGTAGATAAATCACAGAATACAATCCAAGACAAGAGGACACAAGATGTGGCGCTAGCCAAGGACAAACCCCAATGTGGGGAAACCCTTGATCAATTCTTCTTATATGTTCTTCAATAGTTCAGCACAGAGAGAGAGATAGAACATATACAACAGAAGTCAACACTTTGACTTATCTAAATAGGAGCATAGATCATCTCTAAGAAGATGATACATGAGGTAATTGAACTCAGTTGAAGACATGTTGCTTCAATTGATTCTCCAAGATGACTCCATCACCATGCTACACCTATCATTGTGTTGCACCTCATCATCATGTTGCACCTCACTGTGCTGCACCATGTTGCACCCATCATCACTATGCTGCATCTCATCATGCTTCACTAATCATGACCATGCCCATCATTGTATTGCATCTCCTCATGCTGCACTATGCTGAGCTCTTCATTGCACTATGTTGAACCCAAATGCATGTTGCAATACCTCATCATCCTACTGCTTCTCACACCATGCTGCATCCCACTGCTGCATCTAGATATGTAACTACATCCATGGGTTGTCTCTAAACATGTTGCATCAACCATGTAGTATCCAACCATTACGTTGCATCTCCTAGAATGTCGTCCACCTCCTGCATAAGGAGGGACATTACTTTTGTCATGCTGCCACACTCCTTCTGTCATGTTGTCATACTGCTTTAGTCATGCTGCCATACTGCCTTAGCTACTAGCTATGCCCTATGGCCTAGCCCAGCAGCTAGATAGACTATGATCCCGCAGTCCTAAGATACACACAAGGCTGTCATCAACATGTACACTGTTGATATGTGTGCTATTGGACCTACTTCTCATCAAAGTAGGGAGGTTTCACTGTAGCAGTTCCTTTAACCAACATAGTACAGCCCTTCTAAACTGCTAATAAGAACCTGTTATGACAGCGAATAGAATCTCTTCATAAAACATCTGAAGAGACCTCTCCTTTCAACGTGGTTGGTCTTCAGGACAGCGGCCAAGATGTGCACCTAAAACACATTCTTAGAATTGTTAACAATGTCTCTTTCTTACAGCAAATAGGTGGTGTAGAAGACTATAGCTAGAGCTTCATTTGTGGATTGTATGGATACCTTCTTATTGCGTTGAGGAGCCTTTCTTTTAAGGACAAAGAAGTCCTGCAGCTAAGGCATGAACGACCTACGACTAGGGCAGGATAGGACTGCGCATTAGGGCAGCGTGTACAGGCCTTAGTTCTCCCTGCTTGGGTTGCAGCTTGGCATTCTTTAGATAGCGTGTATGGGAGCCTCTTTACTATGGTTAGGGTATCCCTTTAGGCAGTGTATTAGGGCAGGTTTGGGCAGCGTATAGGAGCAACGATCTCCTCTCTTGGACGCTGGCTAAACCACCCTCTTTAGGACTATGGCTAGGGCAGTATTGGACCTCTTCATGACTGCGGCCAGACTGTGGCTAGGGCTCCTTGTTTAGTCTCCTTTCCTCCTGTGTCTAGGGCTTCCTCCTCTTAGACTTCTCTTCCACTAAAACCCAAAAACAAGTGGAAAGAAATCAAGACTGAAGTGAGTGTTCAAATGACTATCAAGTCACCTTCTTTTATACTAAAACGTTGAGCACGTGTGGAGGTTATTTGATTGTTGGCCGACCTTGACAAATTGTCCCATAACACAAATAAATTCATATCTCCATGAATACTTATCAGAATTGGATGATCTTTAGATCAATTCTACACCTCTCAATGAGAGGGATCCAAGAAAAATACCAACTGCCATAAATGAGATGACTCATATGGAGTTTGGCCCTAGTTGCCAATTTTAACAGGAATAAACACTAAGATAAAATCATAGTCACACAATTTACACAGTAATTTTTCTTGGGAAACCCAACTGGGAAAACCCTCTTCTTTGTTGTAGTATTTATTGATAGAGTTTAGGCAATCTATTTCACTTTGAGAACATACTTTTTCTCACTGCTAACCTAGCTTGAAACACCCTGCATACACTTGATCCTTGCTCCTCCTCTCTTTGCGCACTTCTCGCCCAATTTCCTAGCGCATTAGACCTCCTATTTCTGTGTGTACTTGGGCTCCTATTATTTAGGACGCAACTCCTATTTTTGTGCACAAATCAACCCAATAACCTGTGCGCTCTTGCTCCTCAAGCCCACACACACCACAAGCAAAGAGCTCTCACACAAACCTTTGTGCTCTCTCTCACAATCTCGTGAGTTGTGCCTCTTGTAACAGTCTTTCGTGCACAAAACAACTATGGAACTTTGTGCCTTCGTCCTCCTTTTATCAATTCAATCCATGCTAAAATTGGCAAGTTACAAATTTAGAACATGATTTGTGATTGACTAGTTAACTAAGTCTAACTGGTTCTCTAACTTGTCCTTGTTAGAAAATCAGAAAGGCAGAATTATTTTCTTATGTTGATAATTACTTGTGCTATTCTTGTATTCTTATAATCTTTTATGTTCTTCTTTTATCTTCTTTTCATCAAGCAATCATCAAATCAAAACATGAAGATCAATGACAACATATGTAGCCACTCAGCCAAGGCTAAAATCCCTCTCTATGGGAAAACCTAGTCAAACTCTTCCACTAATCAAATTGAGATAGACCAAGACCTTAAACCTGACCGAAAGACCTTCTTCCTCCACCAAGTTAGTCTTCCAAAATGATTCAACAAACTTCAATAGTCTCTTCTAGTCCAACAGCTACAACCCAGCAACAATCCAAAATTTTGGCCCAGCTACTCTAGAATTTCAACTCAGCTACAGTTCTGCAATTTCATCCCTTCTAGCAACTTCGCACATGTGAGACAAGGAAAGAAAATTCGACTTCTTTTGCTTGACAAATACTTCCTTCTCCTTTGCTAGGGTTTCCTTCCTATTCCTTGAATATCACACCCTTTTTTCGCCTCCAGGAATGGTAGATAGAACTTCTTGTTGATGTGCTCCAAATGAGTCGAGTTGTTGTCCTTTTATGTTCACTTTGCTCTTGACTATAAAGAAAGAAGAAGAGAACCTAGATTCAAACACAAATATGATTATAGAAAAGACTCTTCTAAAAATCAAAGTAAAGGGCATTCTAAGAAAGCAAGAAATTCAAGACACAAAAATAACACAGCAGAAACTCAATGAGAATATTTTCTTGTTTCTGCTTTTCCCGGTTCTTCTTCTGCGGATTCATTTGATAGTTGGTTAGTTGATAGTGGTGCTTCCAAACATTTCACTAGTTACAACGAAGCATTCTCTAATATAGTTGAGAGGGAGACTAATTTAAATGTTATCCTTGAAGATAATTCTACTCGCCAAGTTAAAGATTATGGTTCAGTTTCATTTCAGTTAGATGATGGCAAATCTATTTTTCTACAAGAAGTTTTGTATGTACCTGGTTTGAAAAAGAATCTTGTATCCATATCTGCTCTAGAAGATGAAGGAATAAAAGTTGTTTTTATTAATGGAAAGGTTCTAACCTAGCCTTTGAACTCAAGTGTGAGAGAAGCCTTCACTCTTGGATCAAGATGTGAAGGGCTTTACAAAGTCAATGGTAAACCCATTCATGCACTGGTCCATGATACCGATCTTTAGTGTGAGCTATGGCACAGAAGATTTGTTCACCTACACTACAAAGCCTTACCTCATGTAAGGAAGAAGGTTTCTGGAATGTCTGAGCTCAGAATGGATCATGAAGGAGTTTGCTCGAGATGTGCAAGTGGAAAGCATATAAAGGGATCATTCCCTTCAAGCAGAACAAAAACTAGTCATGTACTTCAGCTCATACATTTTGATTTATGTGGACCTATTCCTGATACTTTTCTTGGTGGCTATTTGTATTTCATGATTTTAGTTGATGATTTTTCTCGCAAGACATGGATATTCTTTCTGAAAAAGAAAGGGGAAGCATTTGACATGTTCAGGGATTTCAAGGCTCTGATTTAAAATCAAACTGGAAAGCTAATCAAAGCTTTCAGATTTGACTATGGGGGACAGTTCACCTCCAATGATTTTAATAATCTTTGCAAAGACGTTGGAATAAAAAAAGAAACCAATGTGTTATACAATCCACAACAAATTGGTGTTGCTGAGAGGAAGAATAGAACCATTATGGAATCAATCAGAGCCATTCTGCATGATCAAAAGCTACCAAAGTTTTTGTGGGCAAAAGTTGCAAATACCGTTGTTTATGTGTAAAAACAGAACTCCTCATCAGGCCTTCAACAATAAGACTCCTAAAGAAGTCTTCACTGGTAAAGGGCCTGAGCTGAGTCATTTGAGAATATTTGGTTGTCTTGTATACTTCCATGTGCCAAAAGAGAAAAGGAACAAGCTAGAAGCTTCAGGTAAGAAAGGTACGTTTGTTGGTTATTGTGATAATTCAAAAGCTTATAGAATTTATGTACCTGGTCAAAGAACTATAGAGTTTAGCAGGGACGTAACATTTGATGAAGATGCAGCTCTTAGAAAAGCAAGAGACTCTCCTCCTGCCATCGCTAAAAGACAAGTTATTAATGAAAAAAAGTTGCATCTGAGTCTGAACCGGAACATGAGAATGAGCTTGTTGATAATCCAACGGGTTCCATGGATCCTCTAGATCTTCCACCACATGATCCTCCTAACAAAAAGAGACCACTATGGTTGTGAGATACCTTGCAAGATGTTGAACAACATGTTTCCCCAAGAGGAACGTTCAAAGAAAGTAAGAAGCCAAGTTGGTTTCAAGGATATGTTGCTGCCATGAGCAACACCATTCTGCCAAAACCATGAACCTTTGAAAAAGTTGCAAAAGAACAAGTCTGGAAATATGCCATGTGTTGTAACATGCTTTATTTTTATAAGTTAATTGTTATTTTATAAAAGAAGGTATGAAAAAATAAAGAAAATATGAAAAAATAGAAAAATAAAAAAGAGATGAAATAGAATCCCATCAAAAGAAAATCAAAAGATTTGTATAAGTGTGCTTGTTTAAATGCCACTTCATGAATAAATTCCATTTGTAATAATAAAGGTTTGTGTGCAGCTTGTTTTTATGCCACAGCCTTTTCTTTTGATCTGAGTCAAACTCTTTAATCTTGATCATATCATTTTAATTTTTGTACTAGATTAGAGAATAAACTCAACCAAACAGTTTAATCTTGGTTGAACATTAGAAATTAGGTTAAATTAGGACAAATAAAAGGCCTAATATGCTTAAAAATTGGCCTAAAGTCATATAGATTAGTTAAATAGTCTAAAAGGGCAGCTGGTGTAAACGCGCCCCTAGTTAGATTAATTTTTGTTAGTGATTAATTACCTCATTAAAAAGGGTGATTAATATTTGTAAATAAATATGCTTTATGCTTTTTAAGCCAAAGTCATATGTGACAAAAATTTATTGTCGGCAAGTGTTAAGCTTCGGGCAAAGATCAATGGTCATCGGCTTTCCCGCTAAATATCCATTTCCCCATTACATTTGCCTTTCTTCTATTGCTATTTCATTGTTTCTATTCTTTGTTCTTATCTGCAAATTCTCTATTGAGCTGAGCCTGTAACTAGAAACATCCTCTTAGCCTACTTCTGTATTTTTCTGCCCTGCACCATTACAGCTCTATTATATCATGGCCCCTAAGAAAAAGGACAAGCCCTCTACTAGCCCCTCTGCAACTCAGGAAACCCCAAAGGCCTCTGATGCCTTAGACCTAGACCATATTCCATTAGCTGACCAATACTTTAAAATTGCAGACACTGAAAGTGAATTCGACATGTTCGAATTGCACAACTAGTTGAAGCAGACATATCTCGATTCTGAGGATGAAATAAACCTGTGGGAATCCAATCTACCCTTGCACATGTTTCCCCAGACTTATTCCTTCCCTGACCTAGTTATCTGGTGCCAATATAAATATAATTCCTTACAGAGAACAGGTGTAGCTCAAAATGGAGACATTCTGATAACTATTTCTACAGAAACCATAAGCAAAATGCTTCTGATACCTGACAATGACTCCCTTAGCTATTGCTCCACTGCAGCCTTAATCAACCTATCTCACAAGTTGACCTTCCCTCAGAGAGCTCAAATCTTTGAGATCTTTCTCCCTGAAGATCCTGAGCTCCCCAAGAAGATTCCTCCTTACCCAGCATATATGTCCCCCGAGAGAGCCAAGCATATAATTTCCCTTATTTATTGCTTGTTAGGCTACCAATCAAGCTAGTGGGTAGATGAAGCTATCCTAGGCTATCTCTCCATCTTTTCTAAAGAAAATAAGCCTGCCTTGATGTATAACTACAGTCAATTTTTGGCTGAAGCTATGCATGAACAATCGATGAACCTCACTACTAAAGGAGTGTTTAAATACTCCTCTGTCCTATTTCATATGTTTATTTTTCAGTAGGGAGACAGGTTGCCTATTGTTTTGCACAAGCAAGATGATCAGCAAGAGAATCAAACAGTTATTCAATGGACTTCATTGATTAGAAAGAAATCAACTGAGTTCAGTTTTTCATACTTCATAGATTGTTTCATTCACCCAGTTGCACAGCTCCTCAACAGTTAGAGTGAACCTAGAATTAGTACAGAAATCAAAAGGATCCTACACCTCGGTGATAAAGTCAGAACCGGAGACTGGTACCTTTACCAGAACTACACAGAGGTTCGAGTATATGGCTGCGAGTTGGCTCCATATAAGTTGCCAAAATATGTTCCAATGAGAATTTTCTCTCTGGAATACATCAGGCAGATGATGAACACGGATGAGCTCCATTTCATCTCAGGGAAGAGGAGATCACAGTTCAAGATAAAGGCACAAGTTGGATCATTCATCTGTAACATCAGATCAGCTAGTTTAGAGGCAGATGCAATATTAAAATAGATGGGTTTCCAACCCAACTTCACCTGGTGCTATGATCCATTTAGCATTATTTCAGACTTAAGGGTAGAACTCAAAACCACTCCTTATAATCCTACACCTAGGCCAGAGATTGAAAAGTTTAGAAATCGGGAACAATGGGATGAGAATACTCTTCAAGAAGCAGAAGAATAGGTTTTACCTCCTTCTACTCTTTAGACTCCTACTTCTCAAACTAAGCATGACAAGAGGCCTAGGGAAGGATCATGATCATCAGCAATTGGAGAGAAGGAATTCATCCACTACCAGAAGAAATCAAGGACTGAATCAAAGGGCACTACAACTACTACTACTCAAGGCTGGAAGGAGCCTCTCATCATCAATTTGGAATAAAATCCTAAAATATAAACTAAAAATAAAAAGAATCTCTGAATAAAAACAGGAAATTTGGAATTGATAAAAATCCTTTCCCTTGGAATCTGCATATTCCTTATTTCACTGTTGATCCTTTTGTTTGAAATCTTTAACAATTTCACAATTGGTGCATATTCTGCTAGTTGTATTCTTTGAATATTCTTAGTTGCCTGAAAATGCTCATCGAATATCTCAATCTAATGATTCTTCATAGAAGCTTGGAAATATCGTGTAACTGTAGCCTACAAATGAGTCAATTTTCCTTTGATGAGGGAAATTTTGCCACCTATTTAACCAGTTGTCTTTTTCACCGATATATTCATGCCTTTGAAATCTAGAATTGCTGACTTCATGCCTCAAAACTCAACCACATGTGTTAGACAATTATCACATACATTTTTTCCTTTGACTTTAATCCCCGTGGCAATTACCATTATTGGATTTACATCTCGGCTAGTTGTAACATGTTTTCTTACCTCATAATTTTATAATCTATTTCCCCGTGACTTATTATACTATTTCAAACTAGCACAAATTTGCTATAGGCTCGCTCTTTCTCCCATCAAAAAATTTGTAGACAAGAGAGGAAACACCATTCTTTGAATGAGAGATCGCCAACAATGCTCAAACCAATGCATTTTTTCTGAGACTAAATCTGCAAAATTCATTTAGATTATTTTCTAGTAAATTCAGTGACTAGAGATTGGGAACCACAAGCAATTGATAAAAACTCTGAATTTCTCCAACATTTACTTCAAGTGCAGCGATCTTCTTATGCCCATAGTAAATGACCGAGCCTTTGAAAGCATTTGTAGCTTTGCTTTGCTTTCATATGTATATCTTCTTTGTAATTTGAATTTTACTTGGAAAATCCATCCTTTGTGTAATTTCTTTCATCACACCTACACAGGAAACAAATAAATTAAAGAGAACTATTCTTTCTTCATGCTCCTTCAATCCGCAATAATAATGTACAGGCCAAACTGGGTTTGGTCATCATGAGTGCAATTATTATGAAAAGAGGAATTTGCCAAATATAGAGCTCTGCACTGTTCAGATTTTGTGATCCCTTTCTCTTAATGATGAGCTTAAACCATTTGGATAGCCTTTTCTTCCTCTAGTATATGAAGTAGAAAGAATCTTTCTTTACATTGTTATTTTTTAGCATGGAATCCTCTGTACGAGAACCTGTTCTACATAACTCGTCATCCTGAAAAATTACACTAGATTTTTTATGGTTGTTTAATATAGTCAACATCTGAGATTGATGGTTTCTCCATCAATTTGCATTGCCACAACCCTTTTATTTCCCATGGGATCTCTAAAACATGCCGAGGAATCCCATTTCAGATGGAAAGTGAAGAACATCGCTTGTGTTATCATCTTAACATTTCTAATTGGACATAGAAGCCCATGATTTAGCATGGCTAGCTTCATTTTCAATGCCTCACAGTTGTATGAAGACATTTCTCCATCATGAAATCTAGGTATATACCCTTAATAAAACTGAGGAAATCTCCCATATAGCTCAACACTTTGCAGAAATTCCCGCATGAGATATAATTGATGTCGTTCTGCAAAAAAAACCATGTCTCAGATTTTTGAAATTCGTCTCCGTTTGTCTAGAAATGAATCCCGAAATTCACTACCCGTAGATGTCCATGAATTTTTTTGGTCCACTGTTTTCTTGAAACCACAAGTGGATTTCGGGGGGGTCCATGATGGTAAGTGGTGTTCAAGGGAAGGTCTAAATTCCTCCTACTGATGCCACGTATTCATGGGTGGTTTTGTGAAACATTTTATTTTGGACCCCCCTCCTCCATTAAACGTCGAAAAGCTTGAGGGGGTCCGAAATTAGATATGTGCCTTTGATTTTGCAGGCATCTCTTGTAACCGTTGAAAGCTGCATACTTTTTATCCCATCGCTTGGCATGTTATTTAATGTGTTGCCCAATAAATAATGAACTTTGGCATATAACTTGGAGATTAGATGCTTAGTCTAATAATTTGAACAAAAAAAATTAATAATAAATAAATAAAATTTTATAAAAATATGTATAATATTTCTATAGATTTTATAATTATTAAAACTTTTATTAAAATAACATCATTTACCAATAACAACTTTGTAATTGTTTCAAAAGAATTGGGCCAGGAACAGCTGCCAAATTGCTACTAAAAATTAATTTTCGGTGTACCGAAATATGTTACAACATCGACGCCAATGGAGGCTGCTTCCCACAAGGGATGCAGAGAACTAGTAGACCAGTGGCCTTTAGTGTTGGCCATGGAGTCATATCATAAAACCATCAACCATTGATCCACCATCTTATGTAGAAATATAACCAATCCTCATGGATTAGTGTTGTCATTTGAATACTCTGCTACTGCACACTACAACCTGCACCTATGAAATGCAACCATATGCCTGCACTAATTTGGATAGTCTTTCATACTGAAATCTAAAAACTGAAAATTTCTAAAGACTGAAAATATAAGTTGATCTATCATATACTCTTCAAATCACACCACCCATAAATAATGAACATGCTAATCTACTGCACACTGAAACTCAGAATATCTATTCAATCCCCACACCTTTATCTAACTGAACTGAAAATAAAAAATAAAAAATAAAAAAACTTTACACTGTTAGGTGCATTCTGCTTTCTAATGTAACCAAGTGCGGAGTGGATTTATTGACAAAACACATTGTGAGCAACTGAAAATCTGAAGAAAATATACAATATGAACATGAAATCCCATGGGAAACTTATACTCACAGGTGTACTTTAAAACTTGCATCCTCTATAGACATTTTAGATTTTTGGTAATGGCTGAGAGGGAAAAACATATATTGTTGTCTGCAACTATCAATGAGCCTTGTGTAGTTGAGGTCTCGAAACAGTGGGATCGGTAAACCAGTGGAATCGTCATATGACACAGTTGAGTCGCCAGGTGAAAGCAATGCAACCAATACTAAATGCCTACTCCTTGTTCACCATCGAGGAATAGATCTAATCTTTATCATCCTCCGTGGAAAGATCTCTTCGTTATTTCGCTCCCTGGCAACGGCGCCAGATGTTGTACTTGTTTCCCATAAGCAGTCTTTGGCTGCAAAAACTACGCCAGTAAACCAACTCAACCAGCCTTAAGGTTCAAGTTGGCCCTTGAACCAAAGGGGGCTCCCTCAATGGTTATGAGGCTTTGTTTAACGTTGTTCACCTGTCATTGAACAACAGTGTTTGAAGCACAATGGCCAGATTTATGGTTTTAATTGGGGATGGTTGACGATCAATGACAATCCCTATCCATGATTAAAGGCCTCTCTCACAGGGTCCCTTTAGAACGTGTCAGCTTCCAGCCTGATAGAATGACTTAGCTTTTCAAGAATTATGATAGAAGAATGTAAGGAGATTCCTAATAATTAAGCAGACACGCAGACTTCTTAACAACTAGGGAAATTTGGATGCGCGTAGAAGATTTCTACAACCCAACAAAACATATATTCAAATGCAACTGAACGCCAAACTAAAACCAATTCTAAGGGAGCTATTTCGGACAGATAGTCCAATAATCTAATCTCTTTTAATGGCTATTAGAAGGCTTAAAGCAAAAACCAGTCAAAGAGGAGTTATCTTGGACAAACAGTCCAATAAGCTAATCTCTTTCTAAAGGTTATGATTTTCCAGGGGATTTAAGAATAGATTGATACTCAATCTGCACTTACCCAAACCTTCTTATAAATGCTTTGAACATGTGTAGAAATAACATATGAAACACTAGAAAACACAAAATTCTGTCAAACTGGAGCCAGAAGGCTTTCATTAGAAATCCTATAATAAAAGCTATTACAAATTGAAGAGCCTTGGCATCAAAAGCGCACATTGTTTATTACAAATGAAATAATATATATAGACAAGATCTCTCCTAACTGTTACAATAATAATGGAATAAAATCCTAAAATATAAACTAAAAATAAAAAGAATCTCTGAATAAACACAGGAAATTTGGAATTGATGAAAATCCTCTGTCTTGGAATCTGCATAATCCTTCTTTGACTGTTGATCTTTCTGTTTGAAATCTTTAACAATTTCACAATTGGTGCATATTTTGCCAGTTGTATTCCTTGAATACTCTTAGTTGCCCGAAAATGCTCATCGAATATCTCAATCTAATGATTCTTCATAAAAGTTTGGAAATATCATGTAATTGTAGCCTACAAATGAGTCAATTTTCCTTTGATGAGGGAAATTTTGCCACCTACTTAACCAGTTGTCTTTTTGACGGATATATTCATGCCTTTGAAATCTAGCGCTGCTGATTTCATGCCCCAAAACTCTACCACATGTGTTAGACAATTGTCATGTACATTTTTTCCTTTGACTTTAATCCCCATGGCAATTACCATTATTGGATTTACATCTCAGCTAGTTGTAACATGTTTTCTTACCTCGGAATTTTACAATCTATTTCCCTGTGACTTATTATACTATTTCAAACTGGTACAAATTTGCTATAGACCCACTCTTTCTCCCATTTGACAAATCTATAGACTAGAGAGGGAAACACCATTCTTTGAATAAGAGATTGCCAATAATGCTCAAAACAATGCATTTTTTCTGAGACTAAATCTGCAAAATCCATTTAGATTATTTTCTTGTAATTTCAGTGACTGGAGATTGGGAACCACAAGCAATTGATAAAAACTCTAAATTTCTCCAACATTTACTTCAAGCGCAGCGATCTTCTTATGCCCATAGTAAATGACCGAGCCTTTGAAAGCATTTGTAGCTCTGCTTTGCTTTCATAGGTATATCTTCATTGTAATTTGAACTTTACTTGGAAAATCCATCCTCTATGCAATTTCTTTGACCACACCTACACATGAAACAAATAAATTAAAGAAAACTATTCTTTCTTCATGCTCCTTCAATCCGCAATAAGGATGTGCAAGCCAAACTAGTTTTGGTCATCATGAGTGCAATTATTATGAAAAGAGGTGTTTTCCAATTAAAGAGCTCTCCACTGTTCAGATTTTGTGATCCCTTTCTCTTAATGATGAGCTTAAACCATTTGGATAGCCTTTTCTTCCTCTAGTATATGAAGTAGAAAGAATCTTCTTTATGCTGTTATTTTTTAGCATGGAATCCTCTGTACGAGAACCTATTCTGCATAACTCCTCATCCTGAAAAATTACACTAGATTTTTTATGGTTGTTTAATGTATTCAACATCTGACATTGATGGTTTCTCCATCAATTTCCATTGCCACAACCCTTTTATTTCCCATGGGATCTCTAAAACATGCAGAGGAATCCCATTTCAGATGGAAAGTGGAGAATAGTGCTTGTGTTATCATCTTAACATTTCTAATTGGAAATAGAAGCCCATGATCTGTGTTAAATTGGCAACTAGGGCCAAACTCCATGTGGGTCAGCTTATTTATGGCAGCTGATATTTTTATTGGACCCCTCTCGTCGAGAGGTGTAGGATTGATCAAAAGATCATCCGATTCTGATTGTATTTATGGATATATAAATTTATTTAGATTATGGTTTTATTATCTAGCCAACCAGCACTTATGTAGGCTCAAGAAGCCCAAACGTCATGTCTATTCAACCTATACGTTTTTGGTATAAATTGAAGAATATTTGATGTCATTTGCAACACACATCTCTAGTGATCTCTCTCCACTTGTTTGGGTTTTGTGGACAGAGAGATCTAGAGGAGATTATGCTGTCCTAGGGGCTGATCTAACCACACCCTAACTGCAGTCAAAGAAGGTATAGCCGCAGTCTGATTGGAGTCCCAGTGCCCTAACCGCAGGTCAATCAGCAGCCCTCATCTATGCAAGTCAAGAAGGCTTCCTGAAAACATCTACAACATAATCTTGCTCACGCAAAGGAGACAGGGAACCATCCTAACACACATTATGAAACCTGTTACACGCAGTCTTGAAGAAGCTCATATACGCTCAAAGATGGAGGCCCAAACGCTGCTGTAATCCTAATGTTGTCAAACCCTAGCCGCAGTAAGGAATGGAATTCATAACGCAGTCATGAATCCACAAGCAATGGAGATGATACGTGAAGGGTAGCCACAGTGGATTCAACATTGTAATGAATTACGCTGGTTAATGAATCAATAGATATGTTGTTCATTATGCTATTCATTACGCTGGTTAATGAATCAATAGATACGCTATTCATCACGCTGGTCAATGAATCCATAGATACGCTATTCATTATGCTATTCATTACGCTGGTTAATGAATCAATAGATATGTTGTTCATTACACTGGTCAATGAAAACATGTATACGCTTAAAAGAGGAACAGAACTCGGATTTCACCTCTGGAATCCACGTGAATCTTGGGTACAAGTATACGCTATAATGGAAGGACAGAACTCACATAATGGAAGGACAGAACTCGCATAAAGGGAGGAACTGATCTCATATTTCGTATGAAGATGGGTGCAGGGATCCACAAGTATAAGAAGCAGATCCGCATTATGTTAGGGCATCACTTTGTCTGTCCTCATTCTCACAGAAAATGCCTGGTCTTGAGTTTGGTTAAAAGGCAGATTCATGTGAAGAAGTTTAACCATTGTATCGAGGGTTTATGAGGGATAGAAGAGTCCTAAGGTGCAGATCTGGAGTAGGGTTGGTTCTAGGCCTAAGGAACTCAGTCATTGTATAGCTTCCAGCAAGCAAGGCTGTAGAAGACCTTGAAGAGCAAATCAATATCATCTTCAGGTTGTCTGAGCAATCCATTCTAGTAAGCAAATCTCTTTGTCTCAAAACAGCGTTGAGGAGATACCCTAGACAATTTATGAATTCTAATTGTTGTAGGTGACAACATGACTAAAGAAGGATTGTGTAGATTCTGGAACTATAGCCTAGCTGCTTTGCTAGGCTGCAAGCCATAGAAAGCAGCTAAGGCTGATATGCATATGGCTGTATAATAAAACAACAGAAGGACTATGTTGCCGTATGATGAAGCAATAGAAGGACAACTACATGATGGGTACACTAGCAAGGGCAGCATGATGATACGAGAATGGGGCAGCATGATCTATGGGCAGCATAGTTATGAAAGCATGAGCAGCATGATGATGCATGATGCAGCATGATGGTACCTCACGGTAAGGTGCAGCAAATGGACGAGACGCAACACTATGATAGGTGAAGGAGTCACCTTAGAGAATCAGTTGAAGCAATATGTCTTCAACTGATCTCTGTTGATATCCAAAGTCAAAGTGTTGACTTCTATTGTAAATGTACTCTCTCTCTTTCTCTGCTGAACTTTGAAGAACATAAAAGAAGAATCGATCAAGGGTTTCCCCATACATTGTGGGGTTTGTCCCTGGCTAGCGCCACATCTTGTGTCCTCTTCTCTTGGCACGTCTTCTGCGATTTATATTTATATTCTATTTGCAATTTACTTTATGTTGATGTGATTGCTAATATGGAAAAGAAATTAAATAAATTGCTCTAGCATAGAACATACCTAAAATTAACAATCCGACACAGCTAGCTTCATTTTCAATGCCTCACAGTCGTATGAAGACATTGCTCCATAACGAAATCTAGGTATATACCCTTGATAAAACTGAGGAAATCTCCCAAACGCCTCGACATTTTTCAGAAATTCCCACATGAAACATAATTGATGTCGTTCTGCAAAAAACCCATGTCTCAGATTTTTGAAATTCGTCTCCGTTTGCCCATAAATGAAGCCCGAAATTCGCTGCCTGTAGATGTCTGCGAATTTTTTTGGTCCACTGTTTTCTTGAAACCACAAGTGGATTTTTTGGGGGGGGGGGTCCATGATGGTAAGTGGTATTCAAGGGGAGGGGGGTCTGAATTCCTCCTGCTGATGCCACATATTCATGAATGGTTTTGTGAAACATTTTATTTTGGACCCCCCTCCATTAAACATCGAAAAGCTTGAGGGGGTCTAAAATTAGATATGTGCCTTTGATTTTGTAGGCATCTCTTATAATCGTTGAAAGCTGTATACTTTTTATCCCATGGCTTAGCATGTTATTTAATGTGATGCCCAATCAATAATGAACTTTGGCATATAACTTGAAGACTAGATAGCCCCAAGGGTTAGCTCAACTGGTCGAGTCCCCTTTGTTAAGTACCTTACTGATCGGGAGGTCACAAGGTCAATTCTCCTTGACACCCTTGGGATTAGTCTGCCGATAGGCTTTAAAAGATTCCCCTCAGGGTTAATCTACCCAAATTTTTCGTGGATGTAGCAACCACCTGTGAATCACCTCCAAAAAAAAAAAAAAAAACTTGGAGATTAGATGTTTGGTCTAATAATTTTAATAAAAAGTTTTAATAATAAATAAAATTTATAAAAATATATATAATATTTTCTATAGATTTTATAATTATTAGAACTTTTATTAAAATAACACCGTTTACCAATAACAACTTTATAATTGTTTCAAAAGAATTGGGCCAGGAACAACTGCCAAATTGCAACTAAAAAATAATTTTCAGTGTACCAAAATATGTTACAACACCATGACTGAAAAATATGAGTCCATCATCCAGAATGATGACTAGGAAGTTGTTCCTAGACCTCAAGGTAATCTGTTGTCACTTCCATATGGTTGTTTAATATTAAACATGGTGCAGATGGTAGTATTGAAAAATATAAGGCTAGATTTGTAGCTAGAGGTTTCTCTCAAAAAGAGGGAATAGATTATGATGAGATATTTGCACCTGTAGCTCGATATACTACTATTTGATCTGTTGTTGCCTTAGCTGCTAGCGAGGCATGGACTCTTCACCAAATGGATATGAAATTGCTTTCTTGTATGACTTTTTCAAGGAAGAGATATTTGTGGAATAGCCACAAGGCTTTGAAGAGCATGACAGGGAAACTCCTGTATGCAGACTAAAAAAACTTTATATGGGCTTAAACAAGCTCCAAGATATTGGTATTCTCACGTTGATAGCTAACTAATAAAGCTTGGTTTCACAAGAAGCAATGCAAACCCAAACCTCTACTTCAAAACAATCCAAGGTATACCTTTGATTTTGGTATTGTATGTTGATGATTTATTGTTGACAGGAGGAGAACCTCTTATCCTCCAGTGTAAGAGGGAGTTAGCTTCTGAATTTGAAATGAAATTCCTTGGTTTGATGCATTACTTTCCGGGTCTAGAGGTCTGGCAAAGAACTGGGGAAATTTATATTTCTCAAGGAAAATATGTTGTTAAGCTTCTTAAAAGATTTGTTATGGTAGAATGCAAGTCCATGCATACTACTATGGAAATGAACTTTAAGAAATTACGTGGCAAAGTTGCAGGAACTAAATTAGCAAATCTCACAAAGTATATACAGCTCATTGGTCCTTTGATATTTTTGGTAAACACTAGCCCTGATATATGCTTTGTTGTAAACACTTTAAGTCAGCATATGATTGATCCCTTTCATGCCCATTGGATTGCTGCAAAACATGTACTCAGATACTTGCATGGAACTATAAATCTAGGATTGCTAAAAATGTAAGACTTCATGGATATACTGATGTTGATTGGGCAGGTAACTCTACTAATAGAAAGAGCACTTTTGGGTGCTACTTTAGCTTGGGATCTATCATAATCTCTTGGATGAGTAGAAAGTAGAAATATGTTGCGTTGAATACAGCTGAAGTTGAGTACATTGTTGTTAGCATGGCTAGCTGTGAGGCAGTTTGGCTAAGAAAGATTTTTAGGGAACTATTTGAGCAAGTTCCAGACACAACAGTTATATATTGTGACTATAAGAGTGGGAATCGTCTTGCAAAAAATCCAATGTTTCATGCCAAGTCCAAGCATATTGAGATCAAGTATCACAATATCCGAAATATGGTGCAGAGAGGAGCAATGAGGCTCCATCATATCTCCACTAATGATCAAATAGCTGACATGCTTACCAAGCCTTTACCGAAAAGAAAGTTCTTGGTTTTTAGAGCGCAACTTGGACTTATGAACATGAACCTTCCGGGAAGCATTCACAGCTGATTGAGAACACTGAGTTGCCTTTCCCCCCTGTCAGAGCTCACTGGATTAGGGAATGATGTCGGAAAGCTCCAAAGGATGAGGGAACTCCTGTTTAGTGTGTGCCACAAGAGTAAGTCTCAGTATGCATCCGACCCACAATCTAGGACGTGGGAAGAGCCACCTATCTGGTCAATAGGTGCAGTGAGACTTGTCTCTATCACTTGTCTAGGATGCAAGTGTTCCACCACTTAACACTTGTGTTTAATTCCTGTCTATGTGACTTGTTTAAGTCTTGTCTATGTGATCCCTGTGTTCTATCACCTAATTTTTGAGATGAAAATTGGTTGAGTGTAATTCTTGTCTATGTGACATGTGATGATCTTTTCCTTTCCAAATTTGTGTCAAGTGGATGGTTCTTCTATTGTGACTTCATTATTGCAGATGTTACAGAGCAGGGTTGAACTGATATGAATGAAAGAGATCAAAGAAAGTAGAGATCTTTGATGCAAAAAGAAATCCCTCCCTAGCTGAGAGGGAGTGTTAAAATTTGACAGCTCAGGGATGAATTTCTCCTAGAATAAATCATATCTTTTAGTTCTATTTGAACCACCTATAATAAAATTTCAATTCTAACAATTCTAATATGACTTTCCAAAACTAGTAAGTCATATCTCAATTTGGAAGTTATTTTCCACAAGTAGAAAGTCGTGTAAATGATTGGATGATCTCAACATATGGAATCCATTTTAAAATCAAATCAATCATGATTATACAAGTCAAGAATTAATATTTACTAGTATTACTATTATTTATAAAATAGTCTTGTTGTCACGCAGAGTGTCAAGGCAGCATGACAACACTCAGACCGGGGGCTGTCACCCTAATCCCCGATCTCTCCATTTAAGTCGTCTCCCTAAAGCAGGCTAAGGGGGGTAGACACTATGGGATAAAGGAGAACTAGCTGGAAATTAGCCAGTTTGGGAGACACAGCAAGGCAATTGAAAACTTGATTAAGGCTGAGCAAGACTTAAAATTTGATTCGACTTTAAATAATTAACACCAGTGCCTTATGGAGTTAATGATCTCGCTAGATGATATGAAAAACCAAGTAATTGATTAGCTGCAAATGCTTATGAAACAATGAATCACTGCTTGAAAAAATTGTAAAATGTCTTATATGTAACGAGCATTAAATAACTCAACCAATAACAAAAGATTTTCTATAGAAGCAACAAGTCTTAGCAATTAAATTTCAAAAGATCGAATACTTTAAATAACCACAAAACTTAAATGCCAAATAGCTAGAATTTAAAATAATTATACTTGAAATTCCAAATCTAGGAAATTTATCACTTTCCAATAGTTAAACTCCAGATAAAAATTTAAGCACATTTAATTATAGTAAAATGATGAATACTGATATCACAAAATACATCAAAAAGAATTTTCAATTTTTAATTAGTTTTTTTTTAATTTATTTTTTTAATTTTTTTATTTTTTATTTTTATTTTAAATGATTAAAATACAAACTAAATTCTAAAATAAAACTAAACTAAATAAAAAACCTAAGGATTAAACTATTTATGCTTTTGGGATTTTCTTTTATTTTTTTATGATTTATTGATTTATTTTAAAATCAAAATCAAAACTAAACTAAACTTAAAAATACCTAATTCTAGGACTAGAACCTAAGCTAAGACCAAAAAAAAAAAATTTAACACCTAAATTTTTATATTATTTATTCTTTAAAAGTTAAAAATGAAAAGTGATAACAAAGTTAAACGAATGAAAATCACAACCTAGCCTAGAATTAAATCAACGTATATATCACAATGTAAAAACATAACCCGTCATAAAAAAAAGGGTCGAGTTTGTTTATTGCTCTGCAGGTTTGCGTGAGAGCTCGATGGTGGCAGCGTTTGGAGAGAAGGATGCACGACGGAAAGGAGAGGAGCTACGCAGGGTTATGGAAGGGATGAAGAGCAAATGAGTGGGGAAGAATGCGGGTCGACGAGGGGAATGACGTTGATGGATGATGCAGGTAGGATGCAGCAAGCAGCAAAGGAGTGGAGAGCGGATGGACGCGGGTTTGGGCAGCGTGGGGCTGGAATGGAGTGAAGACTGCATGCAGAATAAGGCGTGGAGAGGGTTAGGGAAGACGCAACAAGCTTGGACAGCAGTGAGAGAAGGAACTGCAGATTTAGGCAGGCAATGAAGAAGCTAGAGCAGAAGGGATGCACGTAAGCGAAGCTGCAGAGATGCGTGGGAATGGTAGCAACTTGTTGCATGAATATTTAAGGCAGCGAGAAAGGATGTAGCGTGAAGGTTGGCAGAGGTTTGCAGTTTGAAGGAGAAGCGTATCAAAGAATGATAGCAGTGGAAATGGACAACAAATTGATGGAGGGATCAGCTAGGATGGGGACGCAGAAGGAGAGGCCGGAGGTAGCAGATTAGGCAAGGTTTGAAAGTTGAGAAAGAAAAGTTGAGGTGAGGGTGCAGCCAAAGGACAAAGGCATCAAGGGTTTGGTGAAATACATGCAGGAGGAAAGATTTGCAAACACCCCCAAAGAGTTGGTGAGGTATGCTGGCAGTGATAATGCGTGAACAGGCAACAAACAAAAAGGTTGTTGAAAAAAAATTTAGAAAATTTTTTAGACAACAGAAAAATTGAAGATCCCGGGCAATAGACAGAGAAAGAAAAAAGCAACTCAATAAACCCTAAAATTTCCCAGAGATTTCTGAATAAAATTTATATGTACTGCTTCAAATTTATTACTTGAAACCCTAGGTAGCAGACAGATGGCCCAGGAAACCTTTGAAACTCTCCAGAAATCTTAAAAAAACGAATTGCTTCAGATTTCCCTAATGAAAAACCCCACAAGAAATTTCTAGATCTGAAATAAATATTCCTGCCAGAGCTGATCCTAAGGCCAGATCTTACCCTCCAGGGCCTAGATCTGGCTTCGAACAAAATGTTTTCTTCCGACTTGCAACCTGCAATAACAAAAATAACCAAACACCCAGAAATAATATATGCAAGGATTAAACTAAAAACCCTAAAAACCAGCTAAATAATTACAGTAATTACAAATTGTAAGCTCTAAGTAGCCAGATTTATCGTTATGCCACACAGATATTTTTTTAAAAATTTTAAATTTAAGATGAGGTGCTTCAGAAAACCCTTCATGCATCCACAACAGAAATTCTAATGATAAGCCCGGGATCAAAATCAGTTGGGCTCTTCAGAAAATGATATCTGGGAGTTGGCTGGTCCAACTGAAGACTTCCCCAAACGCCCGGTGATCTCAAAATCAAGGATTTCCTACAAAACTTAATTCAACCATTAACATAGAAAGAGAAAACAATAGTGAAATTCAGATCTAATGGAGATACCTGCCATTATATTCAGAAATTAAACTATCATTCAAACCCTAGTGATTAAACAAGATACCGTGTTTAAATCAATCTTCAATAAGCTAACATCAATGGCTGAAAGTAAATATATGCAAGAAAATAAAACATCTTACAACATTTCCCACAGAGTAACACCAGCAGAGATTAACCCCAAAGTCTTTCTTTATTTACACATGAAAAACGATTACAAGAGAGCTTTCACTCAGCACACGACTCAAAGGTCGAATGATCTCAATTGACAACTGACCTCCTATATAAAGAAAAAATTTCCCAACGGCTAATTCGAATGATCCTTGTCAAAGCGATCTCGACCTTTGATGAGGATCAAAAAATATTTTAATCTCATTCGTCGAAATTAAAATAATGAGGAAATTCGAAATTATCATTTAAATGCATTTTAATTAATTCAAAATTTTAATTTTTGAATTAATTTCCTTAAAATTTTGACTTTGACTTAACCCAAGGGACAAAGGGCCTAAAATTTAGCAAAATAATCATTTAATTTTAGTCCCTGGACCTCTTAAAATTTTTATTTTTATTTTAAAGGACCATCGAATTTAACCTTTGGAAAATTTAAAAATACTTAGGACTTAGGACTTATGAGGGGATAAATTATTTTTCTAACCCTCAAGACATTTTACATCATGATTTTTACATTTTTACATCTCAAGGGGGAAAAGTTAAAACCCATTTGACATAGACCTTCATAGACTACCCAGTTCTGCGACACAAACATAATCTAGCAGATCAAGCAATTTGTAATAAAATAACCTAACCAAATTGTTAGGATTATTCCCAAATCACTTTTACATAGACTCGATCTAGCACACTAGGACTCCCCTAACATTCTAATGATAAAATCCATTCCAGCTTTTGGGGTTACGCTGAAAGAAAACTCTGCCAATCAGGGATCGGTGAAACAAAAAACCTTCCAAAATGTAGATCATCACCAGAAAATTAGGTTTACCTAGGCAATTACATACATGACACAGATCTGTTGAGATTATTTACGATTTACACATGCAAACTGGGTTTACAATATAACATGATCAGGCTGATGATGATAGTCGAATGGCACGGACACATTGATCAAGCGTTATCCCTTTTGCGAAAAAATGGGGTGTACTGCTATGGGTCGTTGATACGTAGTGGTCAACATCTAGCTCTACTTGGGGACACGTTGCTGCATTGTAGGAATGTGAGAATCCATAATTTGCATCCACGCAACACACAACAAAACATAAGTAGCATCCATCCAAAAATCATCATATAACATTAAGCACAGGGAAGATATAAGCTCTTCATTTATTAACTATCTAGTAACATGAAAAGTAAATCTAATCCTAAAACAAAAATGAAATGTTGAAAAGACAAGGAGTAGGGTTAGAAATACAGAGGATGCCCCATAGCATCAGATGCGTTCAATATAGTGTATACTGAGCATTTGCCTGCTTTCAGGGAAATCTGTCAGTTGCTTCTCGGATGTGCCATGTCCAATTCTGCATATGGTAGGACTTTTTCCTATCCGAAAATCAAGCTGCTTACGGCTATTTGATGCATCAAATCGCTTTCTTGTTCTCTTTCTCTTGCGTTTTTTCTTTGTAGAACATTCTCCTTCAAAGCTCTCAAATGAAGTATGTAAGATATGCGTGACATGTCTTTCTTCATCTTGCTTCTGATTTTTATCATTTTCTGTTTTATCCAGGTCACCTTCAATTAACCATTTTTCAATGCAACCAATGACCTCCTCATAATAAGATAGAGCTTGTTGCAACAGATAAGGAGGCTTTTGATCTATTGAGGTCTCCTTGTTTCTTTCATCCTCTGACTGATGTTGAAGCTTCTGTACCTGTATTGTAAAGCCATTCATCTGGCTAGAGTGTTCAACCTTCATAACATTGATTTCCCTGGCATGGTCTTCCTCCATGCTCAATAACTTATTTTGAAGACATATCTGACTAGCTTCCATATCCTTTATTACTTTGTCATTCTTTTCCTTTATGGTCATCAAGCAATGCTACATAGAGTTTATCTCTTTCTTATGATTTTCTTGCATGTTAGCCAACTGATTATTATAATCAAACGTCATGATAGTCATTTCTTCATCCATAGTTAATAGCTTGTTTTGCATAGAATTAATTTCCCTATCATGATTAGCTTTCATGGTTTCCATCTCCTTATCTCGCTTTTCCAGGTGGGTGTATAAAGTTCTCATATCATTGGCATAATCAGTTGCCAACTTTTCTTGATTAATCTCCATATTTTTTACCAACCGCATTAGTTCTTCTATGATTTGCTTGAGATTTTCTCTTTCATTGTCGACACTGATTTGGCAACTTGTCCCTGCTTTTCCACTATCATGGATTTGATCTGCAACAGTAAAAAGATTTTCTATAGAAGCAAAAAGTCTTAACAATTAAATTTCAAAAGATCGAATACTTTAAATAACCACAAAACTTAAATGCTAACCAGCTAGAATTTAAAATGATTATGCTTGAAATTCCAAATCTAAGAAATTTATCACTTTCCAATAGTTAAACTCCAGATAAAAATTTAAGCACATTTAATTGTAGTAAAATGATGAACACTAATATCACAAAATACATCAAAAGGAATTTTCAATTTTTAATTAGTTTTTTTTCAATTTAATTTTTAAATTTTTTTTTTTTTATTTTTATTTTAAATGATAAAATATAAACTAAATTCTAAAATAAAACAAGACTAATAAAACCTAAGGATTAACCTTTTATGCTTTTGGGAATTTTTTTATTTTTTTATTTATTTTAAAATCAAAATCAAAACTAAACTAAACTTAAAATTACCTAATTCTAAGACTAGAACCTAAGCTAAAAAAAAGTCTAATAAAAAAAAAAAAAACTAACACCTAATAGTAAAAATGAAAATCGAAATTTTTATTTTTTTTATTCTTTAAAAGTTAAAAATGAAAAGTGATAAGAAAGTTAAACGAATGAAAATCACAACCTAACCTAGAATTAAATCAACATATATATCACAATGTAAAAACGTAACCAGTCATTAAAAAAAGGGTCGAGTTTGTTTATTGCTCTACAGGTTTGCGTGAGAGCTCAATAGCAACAACGTTTGGAGAGGAGGATGCATGACGGAAAGGGGAGGAGCTACGCAGGGTTATGGAAGGGATGAAGAGCAGATGAGTGGGGAAGAATGCAGGTCGACGAGGGGAATGACGCTGGTGGATGTTGCGGGTAGGATGCAGCAAGCAGCAAAGGAGTGGAGAGCGCATGGACGCAGGTTTGGGCAGCGTGGGGTTGGAATGGAGTGAAGACTGCGTGCAGAATAAGGCGTGGAGAGGGTTAGGGAAGACACAGCAAGCTTGGACAGCAGCGAGAGAAGGAACTGCGGATTTAGGCAGGCGATGAAGAAGCTGGAGCAGGAGGGATGCACGTAAGCGAAGCTGCGGAGATGCGTGGGAATGGTAGCAGCTTACTGCGTGAATATTTAAGGCAGCGAAAAAGGATGTAGCGTGAAGGTTGGCAGAGGGTTGCAGTTTGAAGGAGAAGCGTATCAAAGGCTGATAGCAGCGGAAATGGACAACGAATTGATGGAGGGATCAGCTACGATGGGGACGCAAAAGGAGAGGCCAGAGGTAGCAGATTAGGCAAGGTTTAAAAGTTGAGAAAGAAGAGCTGAGGTGAGGGTGTGGCCAAAGGGCAAAGGCATCAAGGGTTTGGTGAAATACACACAGGAGGAAAGATTTGCAAACACCCTCAGAGAGCTGGTGAGGTACGTTGGCAGTGATAATGCGTGAATAGGCAGCAATCAAAAAGGATGTTAAAAAAAAAATTCTAAAATTTTTTAGACAACAAAAAAATTGAAAATCCCAGGGAGCAGACAGAAAAAGAGAAAAGCAACTCAATAAACCCTTAAAATTTCCCAAAGATTTCTGAATAAAATTTATATTTACTACTTCAGATTTATTACTTGAAACCCCAGGCAGCAGACAAATGGCCCAGGAAACCTTTGAAACTTTCAAGAAATCTTAAAAAAAAATTGCTTCAGATTTCCCTAATGAAAAACCCCACAAGAAATTTCCAGATCTAAAATGAATATTCCTGCCAGAGCTGATCCTAAGGCCAAATCTTACCCTCTAGGGCCTAGATCTGGCTTTGGACAAAATGTTTTCTTCCGACCTGCAACCTGCAATAACAAAAAAAAAAACCGAACACCCAGAAATAATATATATGAGGATTAATCTAAAAACCCTAAAAACCAGCTAAATAATTACAATAATTACAAACTAAAAGCTCTAAGTAGCCAGATTTATCGTTATGCCACACATATATATATATATATATTTTTTTTAAATTTAAGATGAGGTGCTTTAGAAAACCCTTCATGCATCCACAACAGAAATTCTAATGATAAGCCTGGGATCAAAACCAGTTGGGCTCTTCAGAAAATGATATCCGAGAGTTGGTTGGTCCAACTGAAGACTTCCCCGAACGCCCGGTGATCTCAAAATCAAGGATTTCCTGCAAAACTTAATTCAACTGTTAACATAGACAGAAAACAATAGTGAAATTCACATCTAATGGAGATACCTGCCATTATATTCAGAAATTAAACTATCTTTCAAACCCTAGTTATTAAACAAGATACCTGCGTTTAAATCAATTTTCAATAAGCTAACGTCAATGGTTGAAAGTAAATCTATGCAAGAAAATAAAACATCTTACAACATTTCCTGCAGAGTAACACCAGTAGATATTAACCCCAAAGTCTTTCTTTATTTTCACATGAAAAACGATTACAAGAGAGCTTTCACTCAGCACACGACTCAAAGGTCGAATGATCTCAATTGACAATTGACCTCCTATTTAAAGAAAAAAAATTCCCAATGGCTAATTCGAGTGATCCTTATCAAAGCGACCTCGACCGTTGATGAGGATCAAAAAAAATTTTAATCTCAACCGTCGAAATTAAAATAATGAGGAAATTCGAAATTATCATTTAAATGCATTTTAATTAATTCAAAATTTTAATCTTTGAACTAATTTCCTCAAAATTTTGACTTTGACTTAACCCAAGGGACCAAGGGCCTAAAATTTAGCAAAATAATCATTTAACCTTAATCCCTGGACCTCTTAAAATTTCTTTTTTTTTAAAGGACCCTTGAATTTAGCCTTTGGAAAATTTAAAAATACCTAGGACTTAGGACTTAGGACTTATGAAGGGATAAATTATTTTTCTAACCCTCAAGACATTTTACATCATGATTTTTACATTTTCACATCTCAAAGGGGGAAACCCATTTGACATGGACCTTCATAGGCTACCCAGTTCTGCGACAAAAACATAATCTAGTAGGTCAAGCAATTTGTAATAAAATAACCTAACCAAATAGTTAGGATTATTCTCAAATCACTTTTACATAGACTTGATCTAGCACACTAGGACTCCCCTAACATTCTAATGATAAAATCCATTCCGACTTTAGGGTAGGCTGAAGGAAAACTCTGCCGATCATAGATCGGTGAGACAAAAAACCTTCCATAATGTAGATCATCACCAGAAAATTAGATTTACCTAGGCAATTACATACATGACACGGATCTACTGAGATTATTTACAATTTACACATGCAGACTGGGTTACAATATAACATGATCAGGTTGATGATGATAGTCGAACGGCACGGACACATTGATCAAGCGCTATCCCTTTTGCGAAAAAAAGGGGGTGTACTGCTATGGGTCGTTGATACGTAGTGGTCAACAAGTCTAAAGTCATCACCTTTAATGGATTAATAAAAACGAACTCTCTTGAAATAAGTAAAGTAAATTGAGAATCTCTTACATGGCAAATTGAACCTCTCTTTTGGAATAAAATAGTAACTCCACACTTAAGAGAATGTAACTCTCCCTCACGAATTCAATGTATGGCAAAAGTGTAAATCCTCCTCATTAAATGCACTTGTAACTCCCTCATTCAATTCAATTAGTAACTCTCACCAAATATTCTCTCATGTCTAAGTGTAACTCTCTCTCTCCTTAATTTGAATTGTAACTCCTCAAGACATGTGTATCTCTCTCTCTATTCTTGGGATAAGTTACACTTCTCTTCAAGTAACTCCTCCCTCATGGGATTTGATTCTCCTATTATTGGTTCTAGGCATGAATTCATTTTGTAACTCCTCTCATTTCTCATCTATTGAAGCAAAAGCAAATGAAAGTTGATGTAGCATGTTCATTGTGAAGAAGGAGAGCTAGTGTTGAGTGTGTGCAAGAGAAATGTGAGAGCAAGTGAAGAGTAAGAGCAAGGGAAGAGCTGGAACAAATGTGAAGGGCAAGATCTGATCAAGAGAAAGAGGAGATCTTCAAGCAAAGAGCAAGAGCACTTCAACTGCAAGTTGACCAAACATTGGTGACTTTATTCTCTCTCTCTCTCTCTCTCTCTCTCTCTCTTTGTACTCTGTTGAACAATTGAAGAAATCTAATTGAAGAAGAATCATATGGGTTTTCCCCATGTGGATTTTGTCCTAATCATTAGACCTAACTCTCAGCATCTCATATTTGTGCTTGGTTGTCTTCATATAGTCCTTAAATTTATGTTCTATCTACAATTGTTGATCTGAAAAGTTGTGAAGAAGAAATCTGCATTCTAAGTAATTGTAACAACATAGAACATTCAATTTTCTGCAAAATACATTCAGGTTTCTACAAAGTACATTTAGTTTTCTATAAAGTATATTCGACTTTCTGCAAAGTACATTCAGCTTTCAAAAAAGTACATTCAACTTTCTAATAGGTACATTTAGTTCCATTCAGTTTTCTACAAAGTACATTCAATTTTTTGCAAGTACATTCAATTTTTTGCATAGAACTTTCAAATCTCTGCAAAGAATTTTTTAAATTTTTGCACGGAACTTTCAGATTTTAACATGGTATCAGAGCCTTGGTGAAGACAAGCCCAAGGAGACCAGAAATCACTTGAAGAGACCCCACTTGTTGCCAAAGTTTTTTTTATCAAGATAACTTCATCCTACTTCAAAGCAGAAAGAAGTTGAATGATGCTTCAAACTTTGGTCCATGGTGTTGTCGCACAGATTGTCACGACAATGCTCAGACCGGGCGCTGTCACTCTGATCCCCGATCTCTCCGTTTAAGCCTGTCTCCCGCGGCTAAGGGGGGTAGACCCTGTAGGGAAATGGACGAGCAACTGTGAAACAGTTGGTTTGGGAGGCACGAAAAGAAACGAGCACTTAATTGATTTTGTTAAGTTAAAAGACCAGTGCCTTGTGAAGTTAATGTTTAAACGATTGATTACGAGATGCTGCAGAGATATAAACCATGTAGAGCACTCATTCACAATGCTTTTAACGATGATCTGGCAAAAATAAACTTCGAAAGATACAACCATGTAAATTTGAACACTAACCAGATATCATGCTCCTGTATCAGCTTTTCAGAATGATCATTCATGCATGATAAACATCAATCCCACATCAAAAAAAATTTAGCCTCAGCAAAAATAATAAAGCATGATAAACCCCTGAGCTAATCTGCCAAAAAATTCCACAATATATTTTTTTATGCTTTTCAGACAAAAAATTTAAAACCAAAACTTTAAAACTAAATAAAAAAAAATCTAAATCTATTCTTTAAATGAAAAGAAATTTCTTTTTTTTTATTTTAATTTTTTTTTTATGATTTTTTTAATTTTTAAATTTTTTATGATTTTTTATGGAATTTAAAAAAAAAAAGACAAAAGCCTAAAATAAAAAATTAAAAATATAATTTAAAATCTATTCTAAAACTATTAATAATTTTAAAAATATGAAAATCTAAAATCCAAAACCCTAAACTAAAAACCCTAAAGACTTTTTTATGAATTTTTCATTTTTAAAACCAAACTCAAAAATTTTAAGCATAACGCATATATGTATTTAAAATAAAACTAAAACTAAATAAAATCAAAACGTAACTAAATAAAAAAAAAAAATGAAAAATGATTTTTTGATTTTAAACTAAACCTAAGCTATCAAAAAAGTGACGCATATATATGTTAAAAACAAAGCCTAAACTTAAAAAACTATACGCAAATGTCAAAAATCTGAACCGATATATGTATCAACGCATATAAAAATAAAAAATAAAAACGTGTCTAATCTACATCAAAATAAATGAAATCGATTTCATTTTGAAAATTTTATAAAATGAAAAACCTACGTTATGATCAGACCAACGCATGTATATAAAAATAAAATAAAACAAACGCGGTTGTCTCTTGTGTGCGGACTCTGAAGTTGGACGGCGGCAGAGGTTGGACGGTGGCTGAGGATGGACGCAGCTCGCAGGCGGAGAGGAGGAATACCCACGCTGAATGGTAGATATACAACCATAAACCCACAACATACACATCCACAAAATCGATTTGGTTTAATGGTTTAATGCAGGTTAGCGTGCTGGATATGGAGTTTGGCGGCGGGCGGACACAGCACACACGCAGGTGTAGTTTTGAGTTTTGACGGCGGGCAGGTTTGCAGGTGGGACGAGAAGCCTATACACACAGCACGCTGGATGCACAGCCACGCTGGGTAGCGGACAGACAACCCACGATTTAAATCAAAAATAGTGAAATTGTTTTGCAAGTCCGCGCGGGTATGGGAGTTCAATCACAGAGAGGACGTAGCTATACTGCCGCCGTCCAGCCTCATAGCCCGCCCAGCTCTATCGTGGAGATTTTTTCGCTGTCGAACCTCACCAAAATTACGTTGCCTTCACTGCGTATAGTAAAACCCGTGATTTGAAATACGTTACCTTCGTTTTGATGTTTGCAGGTTTGCGTGTGAGTATGGAAGGCTGCCACGGAAAACCCTCAAACCACGTTCCTTCTGCTTTTTTTTTTTGAACTGGTGCATGCCCACAGCAGAACGAGAGTTGCGTGCAGACCCACGGTGGATCTGGTGAAGAGATGGATATGCTGAAGAAAGATTACTGGAAGGGCAGCGAAACAATGACCCTGCAAGACCTAATTTTTTTAACAAAAATTTTACCTCAGACCTGCAACCTGCAAATAAAAAATAAAACCGGAAGATATATGTAAAAAAAAACCTGCAAATCAATCAAAAATTTCGAAATTATAGCTCTATAAAGCCAGATTTATCAGTTATCATCAAAAATATTTTTAAGAAACTTCAGATTGCTAATAAAATGCCTTAGAAAGTCTCTCATGTAAATCAAAAACAAACTGAATGATTAACCCAGGATCAAAACTAGCTGGACTCTACAAAAAGTGCTTGCGGGAGTTGGCTGGTTCAGCCGAGAACTTCCCCTAACGCCCACTGATCTTCTTCAACAAGATATTCCTGGACAGCTCACTTTAACCATCAATAAAGAGAGAACAAATAGTACTAGATCTGCAATGCAATAGAGATACCTGCCATTACTTCAGAAAACCTAATACCATTCAAAACCTAGCATGTGAACAAGATACCTATGCTCAACAATACTCTTCATTAAGCTGTTATTAATGGCTGAAAATTAAAATATGCAGAAAACAAATAGCTCACAGCACTTCAAGAGAGTAACACCAGCAAGCATTTGACCCCAAAGTCTTTCTTTATTAGCACCAGAAAATATTTACAAGAGAGCTTCTTCAGCCAAAACTCAGATCCAATATCTGATATCTCAAATGACCCCTAGCACCCTATTTAAAGGAAAGAATCCCAACGGCTAGTTTGAGTGATCCACGTCAAAACGATCTCGACCGTCGATGAGGATCAAGATATCTCTTAATCTCATCCGTCGAATTTTTAATGTATTAAAAGATTGAAATTCTCAAAATATTAATTATTTTATTATTTTTTTAAGTTTTATTTTTTTTATTTTTTTTTTTTATTTTTTAATTTTTTAATTTTTTAAATTTGTATTATTCATTTTTTATTATTATTTTATTATGGATCCTCAAACTCAGCCTTTGGAAAAATTTCCCTAGGACCTAGGACTTAAGACCCATGAGGGGACTGAAACATTTCCTAACCCTCAGGACACTTTACATCATGACTTTTTTAATTTTTACATCTTTAAGGGGGAAAAGCCCTTTGACATAGACCCTCATAGACCACCCAGTTCTGCGACCAAACATAATCTAGCAGATCAACACACTAGGATTCTCCTCAGACTCTAATGACAAAATTTATTCCGGCTTTGGAGTCAGGTTGAAGGAAAACTCTGCCGATCATGGATCGGTGAGACGAAAAACCTTCCGGAATGCAGATTATCACTAGAAAATTAGGTCCACCTAGGCAATTTACATACATGACTCAGCTCTGCTAAGATCATTTACAACTCAAAATGCAGACTGGGTTTACAACTTAATATGATCAAGAGCAAGACGATGACTATCGAATGGCACAGACATGTCGATCAAGCGCTATCCCTTTTTGCGAAGAAAAGGGGGTGTACTGCTTATGGGTAGTTGACACGCAGCGGTCAACACATGGAAAGCAAGGCTAGATATCATTCTTAAAGAACACGAAGTTTTGGAGTATGTGGAATGCATAGTAGTTGGTCTACTAGAATGTGTTGTTGTCAAATCCAAACATAAAAAGGGTGAAATCAAAGCTAAGAAAATTATCTTTGATTCTCATAGTGATCATCTAATTATAGGTTTCTAGTTTGAAGAAAACTAAAAAAATGTATATTGGCATGTTTACAGTTAGTAACTTAAACCAGATTATTGCCTTGAAGAATTAGCTGAAGGACATCAAGATGAATAGAGGAGAGACAATTCAAGCATACTTCCTAAGAATGACTAAAATCAAGAATCAATTGTTAACAGTTGGTGAAGTTGTACCCGACAATGAAATGGTGTTGATTGTGCTTAGAGGCCTTTCTCCTATTTGGAAGACTTTTATCACCACCATCAGCGACATCAACAATATTCCCACACTTGATGGGGTCTTGGGAAAATGTATCTAAGAGGAGGCCAAAATGATCTAGATAAGGAGAATTTCACATCATGAAAAAGGAGAACCTACTGCTTTTATAGCCTATGACAAGAGAAAGAAAGGTAATAAAAAAAAATTTGCTTTCAAATCAAATAAAGGGAATCTAAACATGTCGAAAATCAGATGCTTTAACTGTCAAAAGCATGGTCACTTTGCTCGTGATTGTAAAGAAAGAATAAGAGCACCTAGATTCAAAAACAAATCTGATTATAGAAAAGACTCTTTTGAAAATCAAAGTAAAGGGCATCCTAAGAAAACAAGAAATCCAAGATATAGAAATAATGCAACAGAAACTCAATTAGAATATTTTTTTGTTTCTGCTCTTTCCAGTTCTTCTTTTACAAGTTCATTAGATAGTTGGTTAGCTGATAGTGGTATTTCCAAACATTTTATTGGTTACAAAGAAGCACTCTCTAATCTAGTTGAGAGGGAGACTAATTTAAATTTAAAATGTTATCCTTGGAGATAATTCTACTCACCAAGTTAAAAGTTATGGTTCAATTTCATTTCAGTTAGATGATGGCAAATCTATTTCTCTGCAAGAAGTTTTGTATGTACCTGATTTGAAAAAAAATCTTGTATCCATATATGCTCTAGAAGATAAAAGGAATTAAAGTTGTTTTTATTAATAGATAGGTTCTAACCTGGCCTTTGACTCAAGTATGGGAGAAGCCTTCACTCTTGGATCAAGATGTGAAGGGCTTTACAAAATCATTGGTAAATTCATTCATGCCTGGTTCATGATACCGACCTTCAGTGTGAGCTATGGCATAGAAGATATGTTCACCTACACTACAAAGCCTTACCTCATATAAGGAAGATGGTTTCTGGAATGCCTGAGATCAGAATGAATCATGGAGTTTGCCCAAGATGTGCAAGTGGAAAGCATATAGAGGGACCATTCCCTTCAAGCAGAACAACAACTAGTCAAGTACTCCAACTCATACATTCTAATTTATGTGGACATATGTCTGTTGCTTCTCTTGGTTGCTACTTGTATTTCATGATTTTTGTCGATGATTTTTCTCGCGAGACATAGATATTCTTTTTGAAAAAGAAAGGGGAAACATTTGACATGTTCAGAGATTTCAAGGCTCTGATTGAAAATCAAACTGGAAAGTTAATCAAAGCTTTCAGATCTAATTATGGGGGAGAGTTCACCTCCAACGATTTTAATGATCTTTGCAAAGATGTCGAAATAAAGAAAGAAACCATTGTGACATACAATCCACAACAAAATGGTGTCACTGAGAGGAAGAATAGAACCATTATGGAAGCAGTTAGAGCCATTTTGCAGGATCAAAAGCTACCAAAGTTTTTGTGGGGAGAAGCTGCAAATACCGTTGTTTATGTGCAAAACAGAACTCCTCATCGGGCCTTAAACAATAAAACTCTTGAAGAAGTCTTCACTGGTAAGAGGCCTGAGGTGAGTCATTTGATTATGTGCAAAACAGAACTCCTCATCAGGGTTTAAACAATAAGACTCTTGAAGAAGTCTTCACTGGTAAGAGGCTTGAGCTGAGTCATTTGAGAATCTTTGGTTGTCATGTATACTTACATGTACCAAAAGAGAAAAGGAACAAGCTAGAAGCTTCAGGTAAGAAAGGTACATTTGTTGGTTATTATGATAATTCAAAAGCTTATAGAATTTATGTACATAGGCAAAGAACTATAGAATTTAGCAAAGACGTAACATTTGATGAAGATGCAGCTCTTAGAAAAGCAAGAGACTCTCCTCCTCCTAACATTGCTGAAAGACAAGTTGTTAATGAAAAGAGGTTGCATCTGAGTCTAAATTGGAACATGAGAATGAGCTTGTTGATAATCCAACGGGTTCAATGGATCCTCTAGATCCTCCACCACATGATCATCCTACCAGAAAAAGACCACTATGGTCACGAGATACCTTGCAAGATGTTGAACAACACGCTGCCCCAAGAGGAACATTCAGAGAAAGTAAGAAGCCAAGTCCGTTTCAAGGGTATGTTGCTGCCATGAGCAACATCATTCAAGTAGAACCATGCACCTTTGAAGAAGCTGCAAAAGATCAAATCTGGAAATATGCCATGAATAAAGAATACCAGTCCATCATCCAGAATGATGTCTAGAGAGTGGTTCCTAGACCTCAAGGTAAATACGTTGTCACTTCCAAATGGTTGTTTAAGATTAAACATGGTGCAGATGGTAGTATTGAAAAATATAAGGCTAGATTTGTAGCTAGAGGTTTCTCTCAGAAAGAGGGAATAGATTATGATGAGATTTTTGTACCTGTAGCTCGATATAATACTATTCGATTTTTTGTTGCCTTAGCTGCTAACCAAGGATGGACTCTTCACCAAATGGATGTAAAAATTGCTTTCTTGCATGGCTTCCTCAAGGTAGAGTTATTTGTGGAACAACCGCAAGGCTTTGAAGAGCATGATAGAGAAACTCATGTATGCATACTAAAGAAAGCCTTATATGGGCTTAAATAAGCTCCAAGAACTTGGTATGCTCGCATTGATAGCTACATGATAAAGCTTGGTTTCACAGAAAGCAGTGCAGACCCAAACCTCTACTTCAAGACAGTCCAAGGTATACCTTTGATTTTGGTATTGTATGTTGATGATTTATTGTTGACAGGAGGAGAACCTCTTATCCTCTAGTGTAAAAGGGAGTTAGCTTTTGAATTTGAAATGAAAGACCTTGGTTTGATGCATTACTTTCTAGGTCTAGAGGTCCGGCAAAGACTTGGTGAAATTTATCTTTCTCAAGGAAAATATATTGTTAAGCTTCTTGAAAGATTTGCTATGGTAGAATGTAAGTCCATGCATACTCCTATGGAAATGAACTTTAAGAAATTATGTGGCAAAGTTGCAGGACCTAGTCTAGCAAATCCCAGAGAGTATAGACAGCTCATTGGTGCTTTGATGTTTCTAGTAAACACTAGACCTGATATATGCTTTATTGTAAACACTTTAAGTCAGCATATGATTAGGAAGGTAACTCTGCTGATAGAAAGAACACTTCTGGCTACTACTTTAGCTTGGGATCTATCATGATCTCTTGGATGAGTAGAAAGCAGAAGTCTGTTGCACTGAGAAAAGCTGAAGTTGAGTACATTGTTGCTATCATGGCTAGCTGTGAGGCAGTTTGGCTGAGAAAGCTATTTGTGGAACTATTTGAGCAAGTTCCAGACACAACAGTTATATATTGTGACAATAAGAGCGGACTCCCCTTGCAGAAAATCCTATGTTTCATGACAAGTCCAAGCATATTGAAATCAAGTATCACTATATCCAAAATATGGTGCAAAGAGGGGCAGTGATACTCCATCACATCTCCACTGATGATCAGATAGCTGACATTCTTACCAAGCCTTTACCGAAAGGAAAGTTCTTGGTTTTTAGAGAGCAGCTTGGACATATGAACATGACCCTTCTGGGAAGCGATCACAGCTGATTAAGAACACTGAGCTGCCTTTCCCCCCTGTCAGAGATCACAATATTAGGGAATGATGTCAAAAAGCTCCTGAGGATGAGGGATCTCTTGTGTAGTGTGTACCACAAGAGTCGGCCTCAATATGCATCCGACCCACGGTCTGGGACATGGTAAGAGCCACCTATCTAGCCAATAGGTGTAGTGAGACTCGTCTGTGTGACTTGTCTAGTATGCAGGAATTCCACCACTTGACACTCGCTTGTGTTTGATCTTATATGTGTGACTTGTTTGAGTCTTGTCTATGTGATGTATGTGTTCTATCTCCTAATTTTTTGAGATGAAAATTGGTTGAGTGTAATCCTTGTCTATGTGACATGTGATGATACTTTCCTTTCCAAATTTGTGTCAAGTGGATGATTCTTCTTTAAATTGCGACTTCATTGTTACAGATGTTACAAAGCAAAGTTGAACTGAGATGAATGAAAGAGATCAGAGGAAGTAGAGATCTTTGATGCAGAAAGAGATTTCTTCATAACTGAGAGGGAGTGTTAAAATTTGACAACTCATGGATGAATTTCTCCTAGAATAAATCATGTTTTTCAGTTTTCTTTGAACCACTTAAAATAAAATTTCATTTCTAACAATTCTCATATGACTTTCCAAAAAAGCAAGTCACATCTCAATTTGGAAGTAAATTTCCAAAAATAGAAAGTCATGTCTAAATGATCAAGGATGATCTCGACATATGGAATCCATTTTAAAATAAAATCAATCATGATTATATAAGTCAAAAAATTAATATTTATTAGTATTATTATTATTATAATATTATAAAATAGCCTAAAGTAATTCACCTTTAATGGATTAATAAAAACGAATTGTCTCATGAAATAAGTAAATAAAATTGAGAATCTCTTATTTGGCAAATTGAACCTCTCTCTTGGAATAAAATAATAACTCCAAACTTAAGAGAATATAGCTCTCTCTCACTAATTCAATGTATGGCAAAAGTGTAACTCCTCATTAAATACACTTGTAACTCCCTCATTCAATTCGATTTGTCACTCTCACCAAATATTCTCTCATGTTTAAGTGTAACTCTCTCTATCCTTAATTCGAATTGTAACTCCTCAAGACATGTGTACCTCTCTCTCTATTCTTGGGATGAGTTACACTTCTCCTCAAGTAACTCCTCCCTCATGGAATTCGATTCTCCTATTATTGGCCCAAGGCATGAATTCATTTTGTAACTTCTCTCATTTCTCATCTATTTAAGCAAGAGCAAGTGAGAGTTGATGTAGCATGTTCATTGTGAAGAAGGAGAGTTGGTGTTGAGTGTGTGCAAGAGAAGTGTGAGAGCAAGTGAAAAATAAGAGCAAGGGAAGAGCTGGAGAAAGTGTGAAGGACAAGATCTGATCAAGAGAAGGAGGAGATATTCAAGCAAAAAGCAACAACACTTCAGCTGCAAGTCGATCAGACATTGGTGTCTTTATTCATTCTCATCCTCTCTCTCTGTACTCTGCTAAACAATTGAAGAAATCTAATAGAAGAAGAACCATTTGAGTTTTCTCCTTGTGGGTTTTGCCCTGACCATTGGACCTAACTCTCAGTGTCTCATATTTGTGCTTGGTTGTCTTCATACGATCCTTAAGTTTATGTTCTATCTACAATTGTTGATCTGAAAAGTTGTGAAGAATAAATCTACATTATAAGTAATTGTAACAACATAAAACATTCAATTTTCTGCAAAGTACATTCAGTTTTCTGCAAAATACATTTAGTTTTCAGCAAAATATATTCAATTTTCTGCAAAGCACATTCATTTTTCTGCAAAGTAGATTCAGTTTTCTACAAAGTACATTCAATTTTTTGCAAGTACATTTAGTTTTTTGCGTAGAACTTTCAAGTTTCCGCAAAGAGTTTTTAAAATTTTTGTAAAAAACTTTCAAATTTTAACAAAAGAACTGAAAACAGAACCATATCATAGCATACCTTATTCAATGCCCAAATAAATATTGCACCACCCCTATATGAACCAGGCTTCTGAACTTGTGCAGCTACTAAAAACTGGTGTCCCAAGCATACCAAACCATGTGGAGGAGAAGCACATGTTGGACGATGAGACAACTCTTCTCCAGTGCTAACATCCCATATCGTTATCCCTGTGGTCAGATTGTTATCTGAACACACCACTAGAGCTTCCTTGTGAGAAGCCAGATTGACCTGTTATGAGTCAAACCATAATTCTATTGTTATAGCTGAAATTTGCAATCTGGAACTAGATCTAAAATATTGAACCTAAAACAAATCCAAAATCCAAAACTAACAGGGAACTAACAGCATAAAAAATTTCATAGCTTTAAAAGTGTTATCAACAGAGAAATAATCAAATAGTAACAGCAAAAAAAAATATCAGAGGAGTTATGTGAGAACCATCTAACTCAAAACTGGTTGAAAATAAATCTTAGCAAGAAATAGTTTCAGCTAAATATCATATAACCCAAAAAATAAGTACATTGGTTAGAAACTTATAAATCTCAGCAGGAAATAGTTTTAGCTGAATATCATATAACCCAGAAAATAAGTACATTGAAGAGAAACTTTCCTAAGAAGGTAGTGACTTTTCTTCATGCGAAATAGTGTCTTCCATCTACTTTCAAGGCATTCTTCACAAGGCCCCTATTTTAATGCCTGGGACCATTTTTATAGTTGTTGATCCCACTTTTAGCTTCTTTATCTTTGCATGTTTATAGCTAGACTTTATATAAAAATCCATTTCTCAACCAAAAAGTACAACTAACTAATATGCATTAGTGTTCCACAGGGACGTGTCCCCCAAGGTGGGGTGCACACACCCCACACACTTGGGACGGGGGATGCCTGGGGAAACATTTATCCACATCCACCTTTTGGGGAGACACAAGGGGAAATGTTTCCCCTGTGTGGGGGACATGTATCCCCAAAATAGGTGCTTCTGGGCGCGCTCACTCAAAAAGGGGACGCCCACAAGCACCCCTTTTGAGTTTGATTTATAACAATTTCCTATTCTAATCTTTAGACTTCAGTATCTACTATAGCCTATTTTGCTTAGTACTATTTAGATTCTAGAATGATGAGTGATGAATATAAATTTTAAATCAATTTACATTCTAGAGTCATGAATAATGAATTTTATTTTTAAATCAATGTAGATTCTGGAATGATGAATGATGAATATGGATCGATGAATTTCGTTATTGAATCTCGTGGTGTGTGGAGGAATGATGAGTATGAATGATGCATCAGTGTGAATGATGAATATAGATTAGTGTATTTCATTATGGATCATTATCTAATTCAATTATGTATGGACCAATATATTTATGCTTTCAAAATATATATATATATATATATATATATATATATATATATATATTATTCCCAACATCTCCTCGTTCTCCCTAAATTTCTCTCAAATTTGATGGTACTTCCATATATGCTCCTTGTGCGTCTCCCCGCACCTACGTCCCCCATCTCAGAGTCTTGGTGAAACATTTATATACACTTTATCTTAACATAAATCTTGTAATACAAAAATATAAATGAACTTAAAAAATCTAATGAACCACCCAAAGAACTGATAGCTAACATGGAAGCGGGTTATCTCTAGACATTGTAACAATCCCACCTCATTGAACTGAATTGCCCCCAAGAAATAGTAGCATTGCCCCAGAGAAATAGTTGTAGTTGTGTTGTATGTAGTAGCATTTCATGTGCTTCCCATGGAACATTTTCCAATGTCAAATCCTTCTATTGAAGTAAGCATTCCAACAGTAACTAAGTCTTTAAGTTCTCTTAAGAAGCATTCAGTCAGTAAATAAGTCTTCAAGTTCTTCTTAAGTTGCAAAATGCATTCTTGAATCAGAAGAACATGTCCAACAATGCCCAAGGAAAGAAAGATATTTGAAATTTTAACATTTTGCCCAACTATTTCGTTCAAGCATGAGACCTAAAAGATGTCATACACTCATTATCCTCACACTGCAAGAGCATATACTAGAACTTATAAGGCATATGGCATATAGACCGAATTTTCACATAGTGTCTTCTAGCTCAAATATCCCCCACACCCCCAAACTTTGCTTGAGACCTCAGGCCGGTGGTTTCAAATGGCTGTCGTGGATATCACACTTACAGCTCAAATACCCCTCACACACAGATATATCCCCCCAAACATTGCTTAAGACCTCAAACTAGTGGTTTCAAATGGTTGCCGCGTATATCACGCTTAAGAAGCATTCCGTCAGTAAATAAGCCTTCAAGTTTTTCTTAAGCTTCAAGATGCACCCTTGAATCAGAACATGTCCAACAATGCCCAAGGAAAGAAAGATATTTGAAATTTTAACATTTTACCCAACTATTTCATTCAAGCATGAGACCTAAAAGTTGTCATACATTCATTATCCTAAAAGTGCAAGAGTATACACTAGAACTTATAAGGCGTATGGCATATACACCGAATTTTTACATAGTATCTTCTGGCTCAAATATCCACACACACACATATTCTCCCAAACTTTGCTTGAGACCTCAAGTTGGTGGTTTCAAATGGCTGCCGTGTATATCACACTTACAGCTCAAATATCCGCCCCCCACACACAGATATACACCCCCTTCCCCCCACAAAACATTGCTGAAGACCTCAAGCTAGTGTTTTCAAATGGCTGACGTGTATATCACAGTTACCTCAGTGGACAGCCGCAAAGATGGGTTCAATTTGGCTTAGACAGCGGGTCTGTCCCACATTTAATTTATGTCGTATGTCGATTCGAACAACACATATCCAAAAACCCATAACCACATAACCAACTGCGGATTGATTCAATTCTCATACCGGCAGCTTCAGGTGGTATGTGGATTGGCTCGACTTTAATCACTGAATCTGGCGGCACGGCACTGTGAAAACTGCCCAATCCCAATACTCCAAGTGATGACAAACATTCCACATATCATATTGCACGTAGCAAACGATCGTGTAACACCCTCGGCTTCATACATGGACCACTCCCATAGTTCAGCTTCATTAATAATACGGCTTGTCAACAAATTTCCAATTTTTAGCTTGGTTAATAAATCGGCTGCATAATCCAATTCATGAGCTTCATGAAAGCAAGTTAAACCATCTATATTATATCTCCAATGCTTCCACATGCACCCCCTTCTCAAGAACATGTGTAGATAAAGCTGTGTATGAAGAGGGTAGCACTCCATTAAATATTTTTATGCCCTATTCAAGCGCACCTTGGCGTAATGTCGTGAGGTTAACCAAAATATGACGGTAGCCTTATGATTCGCATTTCTTTACATTAAGGTCCATCATAATTTAATAAAATATGATTTATCTTCCTCCACATATGTGTTCACATGGTAAAATGTAATGTCCCATACCATTGCAATGTCTCCCTACCAATATCACTGTTATATCATTGGTAATGTCCTATACCATTGCATAATCTTGTGTACTCTGTTTTACATGACGCCCGTAGATACTGTTTTGGTCTTCTGAGGATGACAACAAAAGTCTCATTTCATTTCAGTTTGCATTCGTTTTAGTGTTCATAAAACTAACATCAATTCTTGTTATACCCATAACCAAAACTAGATCTGGCACTAACAGACATCGTGCATCTGAGACCATTCTCGATTGTTCTGGTGCGAAAATGCTAGAGTTAGGGTTAGGACTATTTTTGTCTATCGATTCTAGTTGGTGCACTTCATGATATGGAATAACAGCTATGACTAGACCTTACAAGGCAAGAACTCATCAGAAATAGTAACAATATGCTCGTGCCAAAAAGTCATGAAAACATAGTACTTTAATATACGGAACGGATAGCATTTAACGAAAAACTAACAATATGCTCGTGCTAAAAAATCATGAGAACATGGTACTTTAATCAACGGAACGAATAGCATTTAACGAAAATAGTGGAGGGAATGAGCACAAGACAAATAATTAAAATGATAATGAACTAACCTTATGGTCTTCCCAGCAGTGGCGAAGCGAAGACTACCGGGCTAAATGTCAATGGAGAATGTCTGCAAGCCCCCATGGATCACCCATATCGGTTTTTCAACAATCACGTTTGTTACTCTTTGTTACACAACTTGCAATCAATAATGCTAATACTCAGCTTTCAAGTGGGAATCTAATGGCTATAGGATCACAAAAATATCCGTTCCCAGATTTGACTGCAAATGGGCGCCAAATTCCATCGAAATCTACAAACCAACTTTAAATGCAAACAATGTATGAAAATCGTTGGAATGCGAGTGGCGTCGTAACGATGTTCCTCGAGAGCGACGTAATTAAGACTTGAATTAATGAAAATGATGCGAAGGGTAATCACACGAGTTTTTATTGAAATAAAAGAATATCAAAAAGAGAGGGAGGATATGTTATTTCCCTTGCCGTCATTCTTCGCTTAGCGCTTACTTTTTTATAAACATAAAAGCTTTTCGTTTCATATTACAAAAATATTCAACAACATCATACAATAAGGGCTTCCCACAGATTAGACAATTAGTTTGGCAATACCTTTTCTCAAGAGCGGTGACGTTAATAATCCCTCCACTTATGGGACCATCATGATAAACCCTTTGTTTGCGAAGCTATTTGGAAGCATGCTAGAAAACAAAATTAACAAGTGGGCAAAAAAAAGAGATAAGCGTGCTAAAGGGCAGGTAGGTTTTAAACCTAAACATTCCACAGTTGATCATTATATAACTTTAAGCAACATCATTGAAAAAGTTTGGGAGAAAAAGGAAGAAGTAGTTTGTTGTTTTGTTGATTTCAGAAAAGCGTTTGACTCGGTTCCTAGGGATAAGCTTTGGCACATAATGGAGGAACTTGGGGTTCCTAAACATTTGAGAACAGTTGTGCATAGGTTATATGAAGAGGTGAAAGTCAAAATTAGAACTTCAGCAGACATTTCTGAAAGTTTTAGAAGCGATATTGGGGTCAAGCAAGGTTGCCCACTATCTCCTACCCTTTTTGGTTTATATATCGACAAGCTTGAGGAGTGGCTAAATTCGCAAGGGGGTGATGGTATTTATTTGGGCGAGTTTGTTATAAGGCTTCTTTTGTATGCAGATGACCTTATTCTGATTGTTGAATCAGCTCTTGGTTTGCAAGAGCACTTACTATCCCTCGAGCATTTTTGTAGAAGTGTGGGATGCAAGTCAATATCAGCAAAACGAAAGTAGTGGTCTTCTCTAAGAAAAGAAAACATAACCAGCATAATTTCTACTTTGAAGGCAACATTCTGGAAGAAGTTGCGGATTACAAATACCTCGGAATTGACTTCAACAAAAATTTAAGTTGGAATGGTTGTAGAAAGAAAAGAACTTTGGGGCATTGGAAAGCATTTTATGTTTTTCAAAATAGGTGTAAAGAGGAAGAGTTATGGGACTGGAAAATCACTCAAACTCTTTTTGGGCTTCTAGTGATTCTCTATGGCTGTGAACTATGGGCCAGCAGTACATCTGACATGTAGTGGAAACAAATTAAGAAAATTCAGAAGCATTTGATTACAAACAAATTTAAGATTAAAAATGCAGTTCCTTATGATATCTTGTTAAGTGAAACAGGGACTACTCCTATTGAAGCAATTGCTATGGTGTGAGTCATAAGGTATTTAAAAAAAAGTGAGCAAATGGAAGAGGGTAGATGGCCTAAGGTTGTCTTTAATGATAGATTGTGCAAAAGCAAAAAAACTTGGATGCAACAAAATAAAAAAATGGTTTAGTAAATGGGGTATTTGCTTGAACGCGTGTCCCATAAACAACAAAGAGATAAAAACTTTTGTTATGAAAAAGTTCCACAAGCATACTTGGGATAAGGAGCTAGGAAGAAAGAAAAATTACTATATTGAAGTGTTTAATCCCACTCATAGTCATCAACCAAAAGCATACATAGAGGCCAATATCTCTTGGAGAGCCAAAATTCCTATTGCTCAGTTAAGGACTAATTCTCATCAACACCGTTGTGAAACAGGGCACTGGAAAAGGCCAAAGGAAGTGTGGGAGGAAAGAGTAGGCATTTTTTGTTCTTCTGGAAAAGTGGAAACAGAAGAACATTTCATTTTAAAATGTGAGGCCTTCAAAAGCAATAGGGAAAGTTATGCAGATATGTTGGCAGCTAGCTCTTGGGATAATCTATTTAGCAAGGGGTTTGTCGAGAAGCTGGGAGCATTTATTTTGAAGCTTCACAGAAAAAGGGCCAAAGACATCAAGCAAATGAAGAAGCAATATGTCCCATAGGCTATCTTTAGCCTCGTGGACGTTAAAATAATTTCTTTCTTCTTTCTTCCCTAATAAGCAAAACTCTAATCTCAATGGAGGATCTAACAACGATCACAAGAAGGGACTTGGTGATGCTATTGAGAATTTAAAGGAGTTCATATCTTTTGGGATACAAAGGTTGTTGTGGAGTTATATTACATTTATTTTCATCATACTTGATAATCTTGAGATGAATTATGATAAATATCTTAAGATGAATTATGGGATCGGTAGTATTTTATTTTATTTTATTTTATTTGTTAATTTTGATTGTATCCGAGGAAAGGTTAATTGTTGTGTGGGGTAAAATAACCATTAATTTAATAATGATATATAGTTAACGGATTTGTGTGAGAAACAATCAAGTTTAAACACATTTTTTGGTAGTGTAATTTTCACAATTAACCCCTCTCCATAAGATTTAAATCGAAGACCTAATGGGGACTAAATCTCACACAAACCAACTAGTTGTGTAAGATTAAATATGTGAATGTGTTTCTCTATTTGATCTTTACCACTTTGACAATGTCTTCTTTGTTGACTTTTAAGGGAATTGTTTGGCCTTATTCACTTCTTTGGGTTTTTCTTGGTTGCACAATTTATACTTTCCTTTGATCAAGCCCTTGCATATGTGCTTTACTTGCTCTACCTACATTAGTTAGAGGAGCTTTCTTGAAATTATTATGCCCAAGAAGGTCTACCTTTACTAGGTAACTAGGGGACTCCTACTCTTGTCCAATTAATTTGGATTTTCAAATGCCTAACTAAAATGAAAATTTGAGGAGAAAGACTGAAATGAAGAGAAAAAAAGGTGATTTTGGATTGGCTTGAATAATAAGCTCATTCCCTCCCATAAGGGAATGAGGGTTGACACGATCAAAATTGATATTTACCCTTCTCAATCTTCGTATCACATTCCATTTGTGGGTCATACATGTAGATCCACACTGACATCTTGAGAATAGGTAGAACATAGAGGCCTTTTCTAAAAAATAAAAAACTAGTAGATACTTGTGTTTGACCCATGGCTAAGTATTTGGAGTCTCCTACTTTCCTACATGGTTATTCGACGCATGAGCTTTCACCTATGTGATTGTCTCTATGAACAGCCTTGATTTTATATCATTTAGAACATTTTCTCTCTCTTTCCATATATTACCAAAATTTTATAATATTTTCATGAGGATCGTATCTCACCTTCACCTAAGCACTTGGATTGTCGAAAGTAATGTCTCCATCACTGCCTCGTCATGAGTATTTACACTAACTTAGTTTCCTCTTCCATTTTTTGTGTTTCCTTCCCTGTGCTACTCTTGACTATTTGGATTTAGGAGTTTTCCCTCGAGACGTTTCTCTTAAATTATTCAATTATATCTTCAACGAGGGTTACTAATGTCGTCATTGAGGGGAAAGAGGTAAATAGTAAAGGGTAAAGGATTAGCTTAGTGGGTTTAGGGATTAGGGGGTTGAGGACCAGGGGGTTTAGGGGTTAGAGGTTAATAGTTTGGTGGTTAAGGGCTTCAAGGCTTAAGGGTTAAGCACCAAGGGCTTAGGGTTAAGGGGATTTAGGGGTTAATTTCTTAATGGTTATGGGATTTAGGTGTCAGCGGTTTAAGGGATTGTGGGTTAAGGGTTTTAGGGGTTAGGGGTTAAGGGTTAAGGGTCAGGGTTTAAGAGGATAAGGGCTTAGGGCTTAGGGGGTTCAAGAATTCTAAGTTATGAGTTAGGGGTTAAGGGGCTAGTGGCTTAGGGTTTAGGGGATCAAAGGGTTAATGAATTATGAGTGTATGGGTTAAGGGATTATGGCTTTGGTGTTAAGGAGATTGGGAATTTAGTGGTTACGGGTTAAGTGCTTATGGGTTGTTATAGTGGGGCCCCTAATCCCCTTATAATAATTGTTCGGGTTTTTCCAATAAATTTCTCATGTTTCCTTCCCTCTAGGTCCCCTATCCCCTATGCCAGGAGTTCCTAAGGCCCCTTCTCATTCTTTAATGCTAGGATTAATATATTAGTAAACCATGCTCGAACCTCTCACTTCTACACATCCATGCTACCTATTGATAGTGTTGGAATTCTCCAATAGTAAGGGGTTGCCCCTAGTATGAAGACCCAATTAGACCTCACAAAGTTTAGGATAGTAGCCCCATCCAAAATATGGGCATGTCCACCATTAGAACGATCTGCCTTGGCTGCAATAAACAACTTAAGAGATTATGAACATAACTTTGAGATCAAAAAGTGAGTAATCTTTGTGAGATACTAATTGTAATGCATAAAAGGTACTTCCACGGAAGGGAAAAGAAAGAGTGAGCCTCTAGAAGAAAAGTAATAGCACTGTCCTAAAAGAGACACACACAGGCAAGGAAAGAGTCGTTAGTTAACCTTTAAAATAGTTCAAAATATAATAACGATCATGAAAGTAGATAAAAATGCACATTCAACAAGATATATACCAAAGCAATTGAAATAGTTCATTTTCTTTAGTATGTGTGAACACAAACATATACCACAAACATTAAAAGAATAGTCTTACAACATCCACGATATATGCATGAAAGTGCACCAACTCTGAGATCTTTTGATTATTAAGTGAAAGTTCCAAACACATAGTTACAATGATGAAACACTAGCCCCAATAGTGGAACATGAAGCTACCACTTGCTTCTCCAAAGAAATATATTCTCTCCTATGATAAGCTAGAGAAGCCAAGGCTAACTCTCCAAAAGTCCAAACCCTTTGCTTGAGTTAGGAGGGTTTATTTATAACAAGTGAGGTGACATTTCACCTCCCCTTATGAATCTTAATCTCCCTCATGACTCTTGAGCTTCCACATGACACATGAACTTCTCTTGTGGATTTTGGACTACCTAATGCCTCCTCACATTCCCTATGCGACTCTTAGACTTCCACATCCACAAGTTACATTTTCTTATTATTTTCAAATACAAAATTATATAGGACAAAATGTGGCTAATTCCATAAGACAAAATAAAGGCATCATGGTTAATCTTAAGGAAATTGCAACTCGACAACCACAACATGTAGCTCCGTAGTGACATATTGGTACCAAGCTTTACACTTAGCTCTTATAGTTCCAAACTTTAGTAGAAAATATGGATTTTATTTAATCTTTCCCTCTAGTGCACCTCGGTATATAGTCTTGGAGCTTGTTTGTATGGTGTTCCACAATAAGAATAACTTCATATGCAACTTAGTCGGCTCAGCTACATATTGTAGAAGAAATTCCTTGGTCACTTATAAATCAAATTGAGTGGTCACCTCTTGAATGTTGCTCAAGATTTCTTCTATATCCTTCCTGATAGCATTTCTACCCTTCGCTTCCATAAAAATATAAGGTATCCTATGCATCCTCACCAAGGCATCTAATCCATGTTAATTTGTGAATATGATGATATGGTGTTGGCCACATCATTGTTGAGTTACTCATGAAGTTATATAAACCTCCTGATCTCTAACCTGTCCAACTCAACATTCTACCTTCCCTTCCTAACCAACGTTTTTTATGCATTCTCGTACTTAGTGCCCCTTTCTTGGATCACATCTATGGTTGCATAAGTTATCTTCAAAATTTTCACATTCTCTTGTAACCCTTTTTGTACTACATGCAAGGGAACCCATACCTTATATAGAGTGATCATTTCCTCATACACCTATGTCATTATGTTTCCAAGCACCTTAAGTTCTTCAAATATAGCTACTTATAACTGTCTTCTACTAGAATTAGTGGAAGACAACTTTTGATTTTCGGCGAGGAGATGATCAATTCGTTCCCTTGCAATAACCAACTCCTTTACTAGTTATTCGTTTTCTCACATCAATATGTTAGTATTATTCTTTGCAACTTATGTAAAGGATGCATTTGTTGCTACGCCTACTCTTGGATTCTTTCTAGTATTTGGCACAACCACCCTTTTTGTATGAATGGAAATAAGGTGATCAAGATCATTCAGGAAATACCTTCTTCTCTAGTGTACTATTCTACTATTAAGCTCATCGAAGGTAAAGTTAAAAAATTCCATGACCTTCTCATCAGGTGGAGGATATATTCCCATTTCACTGAATGGGATATGGACACCAGTGAGAGGAGGGGGAGGCTGATAACTTGTTTCTTTTTGCGATTGACATAATATTTGCTTCTTAATCATCCTCCTCTTCCTCATCATTTTTGTTATGGGCCTACAATTCTCCCTCCAAATCCTTTGCAGATGCTTCCTCATGTTTCATTCTACTTTCTTCTTCTTCTAACTACTTCTGCCATTCTTCTTCTTATCTTTGCTTCTGCAAAGCTTCTTCTTCTTGTTTCTTCCTATCTTTCTCCTCTTTTCTATTTTGCAACTCTTCCTTTCTTTTTTGCATGTCTTTCCTCTTCTTTATTTCTTGTTCTTCCTTTTGCTTGTGTTCCTCCTTTTGTTTTTGCTCCTCTTCTCACTTCTTGCATGCTTCTTCTAATTCATTTATTTTCCTCTTTGCTTCAATTGTACCTTTAATGGTTGGATCTAATTTAAATTTTTCTACTCCTCTCTTCTTCGGGATCATGTATGATCTTCCTCTTTGGCCTGACAATGCTAACTAAAGTAGGCACTTCCTGCTGATTTTGTTCTTGAGTAATATCTAGTACATTAGTTGTATTAGAAGGGCATGCCTCATCACCTGGTCCACATGCCTTAGAATATTTATACGATTCTTAATCCTTTCCTCCTCTTTTTGAAAGTCAAAAACATATGGCTAGGAGAAATACAACTTAGCACATTGTTGTTTACACACTTTCCTAGGATCGTCATGATGAAAACTTATTTTTCCAAACTTGAGGCGATTGAGTTCTTCAAGTTCTACTTTCGTTGCCTTAATATTTTTAAGCTCATATGACTCTACTTACAAGGGAAAAGAGGCCAAGGTGAATTCTTCTTCTTTTGTAGCAATAGAGAAAATCCTGTGCAAATTCATTATCCAAACTCTTGCATGACCACCTTACCAGTCACATACCTCGACATAAGACGTGGAGATCTTTGTGAACTGAAAACTCTGATCTATCTGCCTGAGGAGAAACAAACTAATATGCTACTTCTGTAACTGCTTCTTTAGCCTTGTTAGTCATACAAGGGGCTTCTAGTTCAAATACCATATAATATAATACAACAAAGAAATGCTCAGTTGATTTTTCATATACCCCTCTATAACTGACTTCTAATAATAGCTTGCAATGGATGTTGACCAAGAGTTCTCTTGGGGTCCATTTCCACTCTAGACCCAAAAACTCATTGTGAGCATGGATTCCATTTAACAAGTAAGCAAACATGTAGAATTGTGGTTGTCTTCCTTATTTTGGCTTCTTTGCCTTTGACACTTTAATTTGCAACTACTGGGAAAGTATATCAGACCAGTTAAAGATCTTGCCTTCTAAGACCACTAGGTAAAGCATAAATATCCATCCTTCCTCACAAAGTTCAACGTTGTCCCATCCACACAGTCAGCAACACATAGCCATGAGGTATTTGTAAACTTTCCTTAGAGACTTGGTCCTATAGATCCCCTCTAGATTCTTGGTTCTTGCCACCATGACCTAATTACGTCCTTTGTATTCAAATGAGCCCAAGTTGTGTAATACCTATAATTTAGATGCTCCTCTAGACTCGATAACTTATAGTATGAGTGAATGTCATGAGGCTGATAAAAGGTGAGATCTTACCAGGTTACATTGCTCAAAACCATGTTCTTCGAGTCTAGACTTTGCAATATCCATATTATTACTTATGCACAAGGTATCATTGAATATCTACAAGCAACCTTGTGGAATCTGAATCTCTTGATATTAATGTAAATCTCCCTATCTTCTAGATCCCCTAGGAACTCTTTATTGTTGAAAGCCTCTTTTATGGTCTGCCATGTCAAAGTAGTACATTTGTTAATGAAACACCTAGTGTCTAAAATAATGAGCACTCTCATTTTGGAACTTTCAGTGGCCTCCTTGGATGGTCCTTTCCTTGTGATTGGAGGCATGGTGTTAGTGGAAGATAGGAGACTAATGTCTTCTAAATCTATAACACCTAGAAGTGAAGATGCACTCATGGTACATAAAGTTAGTTCGACAAAAATCACATATTATATCAAGCTATCAAACATAAGAGACAACCACTACAAGGGAGGATTGTACAAGCACTGATCACAAGAGGGTAAACTTGAGGTAAGGTGACCTCACTGGTCACTGGAAGTGTGCATTGCGCAATGGCAAGGAGGAGAGACTGCGAATGATGGATCGGCAAGATGAAAGGTGGAATATATAAGCTTTAGGACTACACAATGTACAATTATTGGGAGAGAGGGACACTTGACTGCGCAATTCACATTAGCAGTGGACAGGGGATGACTTGTTGTTGGTTGGAAGTGCACAATGTGTAGTTGAGGCTAGGGACTGCGCAATGCTCACACATAGTGGTAAAGGGATGTATCACTACTGACTAAGAATGCACAATACACAGCTGAGGAGAGGCAAGCCTTTGGAGGTGCACATGTCATATCAGTAGTGAGCAAAGCTTGAGATTTTTTGTCTAGAAGAAAGCAATGCGTAGTTGAAGTGATGGAGAATGAAGATCATATCAAGATTCAACTAAGTATGGATCAACAATAAGCAAGGAGAATTGTGAGAGTGAGAGGATTAACATGCATTCATACATTTTCACTTACAATGATTTCCAGAATGCGAAAGGTCATAGAATATGAATAGAATTACTAGAAACAATGCATGCAAGAGAGAAATGACATGTGGAAGAACTAAAAATAGGAAAAGTGACACTTGTAATGGAAAAAGTAGGCAAAAATGACACTTGCGAAAGCAAAATTGAAAGCAAAAGTGAATAAAAGTGACAGTTGCAAAACTTACTCGAAATAGTCACGCACTTGCAACCAAAAGCTCCTTGTGCTTAAGAAATGCACAAAGCTCCAAAGATGAGTATGAGAATGAGCTCTGGACTAGCTTCTTATATAGGTGAGCACTCATAAAGTTAGGGTTATTGTTTTGTGCATGCATGTCAGAAATCTAGGAACTAAGGTTAGTTAATTGCCACATATGACAACATTATATTAAGAAAGTGTGTCAAAACTACCATCAATTGGTGTGCATTAGTCATCCACAGAGGGTGTGCACTATCTGTCACCAAGAAGTGTGCAGTTGACTATCTCCGGAAATTGCACAGTTAACTGCCACAAGGGATTGTGCAGTTAACTCTCTCAAGAGATTGTGTAGTTGATTGCCATAGAGGATTGCACAATCCCCATTATCAAGGCATGTGCAGTTGCTTGTCTCAAGGGGTTGCATAATCACTGCCATCAAGACATGCACAAGGCTATCTTCACAAGGCATGCATCGTCTATGATCATAAGTTTCACAGTTACTTTTAACAAGGAGTGATTGTCATCATGAAATTTAAAAACTACTTGAAAGGACTGCACTCTTGAGGGCTTCACAAGATTGGCATGTGATAAAAGTAGTAAGTGACACTTGATAATCTTAGAAGAAGACTTAATACTTGTAAAAGTAAGACCACGGATGACCTTAATACCTCAAAATGACAGTTCACATGACCAATAGGATGCTCCAAAATTTAAATGTAGGCAAAATTTTGGAGGGGGTTGTAACAGTTACAACACTACCCTTATTTCCTCTTGCCCTATTCAATACAACAAAAGACCCCCCTTCCCCAAAATTAGTGAGAATTGAACATTTGGAGGTGGTCATTTAAAAACTGCCTCTAAAATTTTAATTCTAATGAATTTTGTTGGGGGGGGGGTTGTCCAAATCCAAAACTACCTCCAAAAGTTACATTGCCATGAAATTTAAGGGTGGTTTAGGGATTCTAAGTTAGGGGTTAGTGTTTAAGGGGTTAGTGACTTAATAAGGTTTCTAAGGCCCTTATGCCATGAGTTTCTAAGGCCCCTTCTCATTCTTTAATGCTAGGATTATAGATTGTAGTAAACCATTCTTGAACCTCTCACTTCTATTCATCCATGCTACCCTTATGTCCCTTTGCCCCCTTCAATACACCAAAATATCCCCCTCCCCCAAAATTGATGAGAATTGAACATTTGGAGGCGTTAATTTAACAACCACCTCTAAAACTTTAATTCTAATGACTTTTTTTTTTGTGGGGGGGGGGGGGGGGGGGGGGGGGGGGGGTGGGGGCGGGGTGGCGGGGGGGGTTGTCCAAAATGCCTCTAAAAGTTACATTGTTGTGAATTTTTAGTGTGGTTAGGGGATTCTAAGTTAGTGGTTATGGGTTAAGGGGTTAGTGGCTTAGAGTTAAAGTGATCAGGGGGTTAATGGGTAATGAGTTATGAGTTATGAGTGTAGGGGTTAAGAGATTATCGCTTGCAGGTTAAGGGGATAGGGAATTTAGTGGTTATGGGTTGTGATAATGGGATCACTAATCCCCCCTATCACAACTATTGGGGGTTCCCTTATCAATTGTTCTCATTGCCTTCCCTCTACGCCCCTTAGCCTCTATTTCATGAGGTCCTAAGGCCCCTTCTCATTCTTTAATAATACAATGATAGATATCAGTAAACTATGCTCAAACCTCTCACTTCTACCCATGCATGCTACCCTTATGACCCTTTGACCCGTTCAATACACCAAAAGATCTCCATCCCCCAATATTAATGAGAATTGAACATTTGGAGGTGGTAATTTAAAAACCACCTCAAGAAGTTTAATTCTAATGACTTTTGGGTGGGGTGGGGGAGGGTTGTCCAAAACTACCTCCAAAATTGACATTGTCATGACTTTTAAGGGGCGTTGTCAACCAACCACCCTTAAAAGTCACAAGTAATTAAAATTTTGGATGTGGTTTTGGACACCCCCCCGCAAAAAGTCACGAGAATTGAACTTTTAGAGGTGGTTGTTAAATGACCGCCTCCAAATGTTCAATTCTCGTGACTTTTTTTTTTGGCGAGGGGTGGGGGGAGGGGAGAGGTTTTCAAAAACCACCTCCAAAAGTAAAATTCTCATGAATTTTAGGGGTGTTTTCAAAAAATCGCCATGAAAAATGTATTTTCGAGCAGTCATTTAAACCACTCCCCCACCCCCCGCCCCCAGCAAATCATGAAAAACCTTTTAGAGGTGATTGTTAGAAACCCCGCCAAAAAAAAGTTCATTTTCAAGATTTTTTTTTTTTTGGGGGGGGGGGAAGGGGTAAAAAATCGCCATGAAAAATATATTTAGGGGTAATAATTCAAAAAACCCCCCCAAAAGTCACGAGAAAACATTTTTAGATGTGGTTGGTAGAAACCCCCTTAAAAAGTTCAAGTTTCATGACTTTTGGGGGTGGAGGGGGGTTTCAAAAATTGCCCCTAAATCGCTAAGAACACTTTTAGAGACGGTTTTGGTAAGACTGCGGCAAGCCAAACTACCCTTAAAGGCATTTTTTGTAGTAGTGTAGGTGCCAATACATGCCAAGAGCCAAATGCTAAGTGTTAGTGCATTCTAAGTGCCAAATCTTCCTTTGTTACTTCTCTTATACTTTCCAATAAATGATCTCAAATAAATTTAATCTTAAACCATGCCAAACCATACCAACACATACAAAAACATACTAAGGCTTCTCAATGCATGGCATGCATGCTAAGACTTGCCATGTGCCAACACGTGCCAAGTGCCAATGTGTGTCATGGAGTGTTACACATGCTATGGAGCAGCAGTGCATGTAAAAGAGTGCTAAGGTGTGCTAGAGAGTGCCCATGCATAATAAAGAGTGTAAAGAAGTACTAGGGAAACCCAAGAGAGCACTAGCTCAAATGCATGGAAATGAATGAATACGAGGGTATGTCAAGCAATGTCAACAAGTGCTAGGTGCGCTAAGGAGGGAGTGACAAAGTATGTTAGATAGTAGTAAGGCATGCTAGGGAACACTAGGGCATGTCAAGAAGTGCCGAGTGTGCTAGGGAGTTCTAGGGTGTGCTAACATGTGCCAAATAGTGCCAAGGCATGTTAGGACTTGCTAGGTGCTAAGGCATGCTAGGATGTGCAGGGTGTCAGGGTGTGCCAAAATGTGTCAAGGAGTGTCAAGGCAACAAAAGGGAGAACCAAGTTAAAAAGCAAGGAAATGATAACCAAAGAGGGTTAATAAGTCAAAACTTTACCTTTTCTAAAAGGGGCATGTTATGCACACTAACAATAGGTTCCAAAGCATGCTAAGTGCTAATGTATGTCAATGCATGCCAAGGTGTTTTAGAGCATGCTAAGTACTAAAGGGCATGCCAACACATGCTAGGGGAGTGTTATGTTGTGTTAGGGCATGCCAAGATGGATGGAAAGATGTTCTAGGTATAAAGATGTTTCAAGACATGCAAGGTTCCAAGGAATGTTAGTATGTGCCAAAGCATGTCAAGATATGCCAAGAGTGTTGAGGAGTGCTAGGTCCCTCTCGTTAATAGAATTGATTGAGCTGAATATGTATTAAATAATATGGTTCCTACACACACTAGTGGAACTTCATTAAAAGGTAATTTACTAGATAATAAACTTAACAAAGATGAATCATGTGTTGACACATAGGGAAACTATATTGTCACTACTTGAGGGAAATACACATTAATTACTTCTTAACAAATTGATTGAATCTAACCACTATGGCCTTGGACACGTAATGAAAAAGACTCCATAAAAATGGTCTTAAATCATTATCTTTTGAAAAAAATATAACAATAGTCACATAACATCATAAAAAATTCAATGGAATGATCAATGATGATGAACATTTTTTTATTGTCACCAAAGTAACATAACCATGAAAATAAATAAATATAAGTTTTTTGTGACATCAGTAATTAATTATTACCTAAATGAGTCAACAATGTTGAATGAAAGTGTGATTCTTTACTCATAAAAGCAACCATACAAGGATTTAATAACCCAAAAAATAAAGATGATCATTATTCGTATGAAAACCCTAACCTTCTCCATAAAATATCCAAGAGATCCTGCACAAGAAGCAAGAGTAGTCGTATGAGAATATATCAAACTAAATTCCATATAAAAACAAAGTTATATTTTGGTTTACCTTTCGTATTAAAATGGAAAACATGCATTAAGAGGGAAAACACAGATTAAATCCACTAACCTAAATGACAAATGAGAATTAACTCAACGAAACATATGTAGGGAATGTTGAGAAATTAATCTATGAGTAAGTGAAGGGTTACAACTATAACAACAGGAGAAACTCACTGTAAAATTGAAATCAAAATGGCAAAGAACGAAGTTGCTAAACATTACTAAGATTGTGAACTTTATTCATAGACTAAACAAAAGAATTCAAGAAATGTAAGTGTTGTAGAGAAACAACTCAAATAATCATACCTTTAGTAAACACGTTGACACATTACACGAGAGACATTGTCTCACTCGACATGATATGGAGTCTTTAGCTTATGAGTGACAAATGGTGGAAACATGTCGAGGAAAGGTGTCCTAAAAACACCTAGAGGAACTACATTGCTAAAAGAAAAGAAATTTCAAAGGAAACCTTGGCCGCAGAGTTGTATGACCAGAGAAGGTCATCTAAGAAGTGATTGGGACACAAAATAATTACAACAATGTCATTAAATTCACATTGAAACCCTAGCATATGTTTTTCGTTGTTGATTTACTATCAATCATTTATATTCGTTGATCTGAGTTAGGTCAACACATTATACTTGGCAATGGGATTGATCTTCCCACTCACACACAGAGAAATATAGAATCACCATTAATACATATAACCCGAAAAGGTATGGTATTTAATAATACACATTCAAAGTAATAAAACAAATAACGTTATTCATATATGTTAAACCACAGAGAAACTCCTTGAAAGGAATATGGCGCATATAAGGTATTAGCTATTAATATAATTCAAGTGTATTGGAAGGTTTGGTCCAATATGAAGTTACAAATAAATAATTGGAGTAAGGTCCAAGTGCTTTACTTCTACAAAACACTGGTAACGTGAATGTTCTGAACCACATGCAACACCCAATTTTTAATGATGGATGGTAATATAAAGGTTTTACAATGCAGTAAATAACAAAAAGATGATCGGATAATATAAAGGTTTTACAATGCAGTAAATAACAAAAAGATGATCGGATGCCAAAACTGTGGATGTAATATTATGTAGTTAGAAATCAAGATTTAATATTATGTAGTTAGAAATTAAAGTTTTTGGAATTAGATTACGATCAATATAAAAACAAAGGATGATCTGATGCCAAAACTGTGGATGTAATATTATGTAGTTAGAAATCAAAGTTTTTGGAAATAGATTACGATCAATATAAAAACAAAAACTATTGTTCTAATGAACCTTTGTATGTAAATTGCAGAAGTGACAATATTTCCGACATTTCCAACGGTGAAAAAGTTAAGAATAAATCTTTTAGCAATGTAATGTTGAAATATTACATCCAGAATAAAGAAATACCTTTGTAGTGTTTATCGTTAACATGCATTAACTAACTAAATAATAGAAAGACTATATATATACACATGGAAAGCTATCATGGCAACTTTGATTACAAAAGTTGGAAAATATTAGCGAAACATTACTTAGAAAAAAAAATTAGTTGTATGGGAGGGTCTTTACATAAACTAGTCTAGGTGCTTGCTAGGGTTGATAAACCACAAGCAGAAAGGTGCTTATTGTGGGTTGATAAACCACTCATGGAGTTCTTGACACAACTAATAAACTACCTTGGGTGCTTGCTTGGGGCTGATAAACCACTCTTAGAGTGCTCGACCTAGCTGATAGGCCACCCTTACCATGAATTTTGTTGTGCCTGACTAGGTGATAAACCATCCACTATCATAATTTCCCATCCTCTATGGCATAAAGAATGCTTTCTGCAAGGCTGCTGGAAGAGAAATTCCCATTAGATCATGGATCTAGCTCGGGGGTGACTATTATAAGTAATCCTAGCTATAGTAGGTCTAAGGTTGGGTGGAATATAATAGTGCCACTTTCAGTTGCCTTTCTTTTATGAATTGTAAATGAAAAAGATATGAGTTGAAAGCTGTGAAGTTAAAGATTTTTTTTTTTGTGAATCTTGCATGATAACGTTGCATGAGTCTTTCTTATTGAATTACTTGAATGTTTTATGATTCTATTTATGAGCCTTTGCCATGCAACTTTGTGGACTCGTGCCTGGAATTTCCATCCCTAAGAATGAAATGCCTGTAAGTGTGTAATAATATTGGTTATGTGCATGTATATATGGTTTATGCCTATAATAGGACTATAAAGAGGGATTCCCCATTATTTCGTGGAAGGTTGATGTCTTGGTGACCTTTTTAGGACCGTATGCCTTCCACCTACTTTTATAAGTTTGTTACACTTATTTCTCTCTCGAAGGAAACTTCAAGATCTCAGAGCCCAACTCGATCTCTTTTTTAGTTTGACATTGAGGTCCCGAGGAACTGTAGAACTCTAAGAGGCTAAAAGGACAAATCCCAGACATGTATGGACAACTCCCTATTTTGTGTTTTATATTTCATTTATCAAGAACCCTGAGATGGTATACTTGCGAGAAGCTTAGGAGGGATAGCACCAAAGTTGCTTCATAAGCCTTTAATGGCTATGGTTGGACTCTAGCACAAATCTAGATGTTTGTAGAACCATCATAGTCGAGCCATGGATGAATTATTCAAAAATGGTGCAAGATGTAGAGTGGGAGAAACACATTGGCCTATATCCTCAACCTCATAACCCTACCCATGAGCTTGGATGAATGTATCAAGCTGCACGAGGATTGATTTAAAAGAAAAGTCACAAGTCACATGACCGAGCGTGAGGCCAACATATTGAATGGTTAAGACTTAAAATGACAGATCAACAATGGATATAGAGCTCGGGATGACGTATTCTCGAAGGGGTACATCCCAAAAACTTGCAGAAGGTCACATAATGGAAATTCTTGGGCTGACAAGGATTGGGATGGCATGGTAGGTCTACATCGTGGAGAAGGTCATGATGATGTGGAGACCATGTATTTGCTAGTGAAGGAACCAAATACCATGCGAGTTGGATTATCGTGGCATTAGGAAGTGGAAGGCAAACCTAAATAAGATGGGAAATCTGGAATCCCTTGACGATATAATTTCCATCCTAGAATTTGTCTCCCAGAGGTAGCCATGAATAGTGCTAAAGGGAGTGTTTAGTCGTCTCATTATCATGATTCGATGGAAAAAGCAAGGGCTTTCGAAGCCAACAAATGGTAGCATCAACGAAGTGGAGGTGTGGACCCACTGGGACACATGAGCCCGGAGTTTGGTCCCTTGTAGATTAAAGGTGTAACATAATTTAAAAGGTGCAGGATGACATAGGCCTGAGACATGGTGGCTTACATGTGATCCTTCCTGTTATTGTATTGGCATGGGTGTGGACCCATGAGACTGGTCAGCCTGGAAATTTTTTCCATCAAGCAAACCTTGAGTGTGTAAGGTAGAAAGGACCGAGAAATAGAACTCGAGTAATGAATTTTTTTTCGCCAACAAACTTCATGTCAATTAAACTTACACATGCACACACATAGGCGTGGGATCCACCCATGAATGGGTCAACAATTAATACGCTACTGCCAAGTGGCGCTGGGAGGTTGTTTAGGTAGCCACGTGCTGAGTAGATATTGTTAAACCTTTTGATTAACCATAAGTTCAAATAATCACATCTCTTAATCCCGAGGTTTGATCGAAGCAAAATATTTTATATCATCGGAATTGTCTTAACAAGATGAACACAACACTAATGTCTAATTGAGGTTGTAATTTATTTGAGAAGATCAAAAAATTTTAGACCCCGTTTCCATAATGACACCTTAGATCTTGGGTCAACATAGTAACTTCCTCCTTCTAACCTGTGATTTTGGTGGGATTTAGGAGGGGGTGTGTTACATCCTTTATGGATACAAATGCTACTAGTAAACACTGTTATCTCTCCTTGAACATTCATAACCCCTTTCATCAAACTTGGTCTCAGGATCCTGAGCCTATGTAGTATCAAATTGTTGGTCCATATCTCGCTAAATTATCTTTAAACTTTGCAGGAATTGGGTGTTGAGTTGGTGTTGTACTTTCATCAATATCTCATTATCAGCTTTAAAATTGAAAACCTCTATCTTAAGGCTTCTCATAGTCTCTTTTAAGTCTTTGTTTTCTGGTCTGTTCATCTTGCAGCCGTTTGATTTTGTTCCTGCATCCCCCACACTGATATTTCTTGCCCTGATCCCCTCATCCAGGTTGTTAATGCCTAACATTTCCTCTATCCCTTCAATTCTCATGATGTCTCTTGTATTTTATACATGTACAATTTTCCAAAGAAATCATTTGAAATTCTTACCCAAATCGAGATTCTGCAGCCACTGATGTGTTTTACTTGCCAACAAATTTTTGTAGACTACTCACTTTCGAAGTTCTAAAATCCAAGCATGAGGTTATGCCCTCCAAAAGTTTCAACTTAACTCAAAAGCTTCTCCTCAAAACCCCCAATATAATTTCTAGGTTGCCGGATGTGTTCTACTCAAAATCACCTTTGTTTTGACTATTCAGGAGCCACTTTCTTAATCCTGGGTGAAAAGATGTGCCCTTGTAAAGTTTTTCCTTTCTAGTTCCATGTTCTCCAACTATTATAAATTTAGAAAATCCCAATTAATTTTCCAAAATTAAACTTAACCCTTCATCACCATACACCCTCTTCAAACTCATTGGAAATAACTAATTCATTCACAAGATTGGCCAACATGCACTGGTTGATTATATGCTCCTTGCGTGGGCCATTCCATGTGGCATGGCCTTGGCCAACGTCATGCCCACTCCCTCTCAGCCCTACCTTTTTTCACTAGCGTGTAATCTCTCGATCATTGGAATGAAGTCAAAGGCCAAAGCAGTAGTGACATTAGCCTAACATCAGCCAAGAACCCAATGACCATGTCACTTGTCCCTAATCATGCGTGCAAATATAGCCCTATGAGGCTACATTTGGCCAATTGTCTTCAAATTTTTCCTTTTTGCACAAATTTAATCTCCCAGAGCCTTTCATCACATCTGTGTGCCTTTTTCTGAGGTGAATTTTAATCAAATCCAACATTGTGACTTTCATGAAAATTTTCATAGACAACCTACATTTTTTTTAATCTACCCTAACATGGCCCAATTAAGCCTAATTATGGTCTAGATCTGTATTTTGGTGCCTTATTTCCGTGGATTGGATTTGTTTTATTAAGAGATGTGTTTGACTTGTTTTGGCATTTATCCTCTTATCTCTTTCCGATTAATTGGAGATCTGCTGGATCTATGATTTCTGTTGCTGCTAACTGCTGATCTTTGTTTGATCTTAAGCCATTTTTGATTGGTTCATTTGGGGTCTTCCATCGCTTTTGTCTAGCAAGTTTTTCTTCAAGATCCTTTTTTGCTTTGGTTGAGGCATGTATTCTTGTATCTAGATCTCATTTTAATATATGTTTGGTTGTTTTTAGTGACTGATTAGATGTGTTTTGTATCCCACTTTTGGATCCTTTTGGCCTTTGTGTGGTTTTGTCACTTGATTCTAAGTGATCTCTTCCTTCTCTTGTTTATTTTTGTCACAATTGCTGGTGTTGTGATTGGTTGTGCAACTGTAATCTAGAAAATTTTATTTGAGTGTGATTCCATTGCCTCTTATCACCTTCATTTAATCTTGTTTAGGCCTTCCTACCTCTAGGGTGTGGTTTTGACCTTTGTTGAAGTCATTATGCTATAGCCCTAGCTTGTTGACATTGCATTGCTCTTTCACATTGACTTTCTTTCTGATTGGTTCAATGTGTTTGTTTCTTTGACTTTTTTTTCCTAGCTTTGATGTTTGAAGTGCTTTGCGTTCTAGCTTGGGGAATTTTCTTCGGTATCTTTTTGGTTTGTTTTTTGGGTCAAAACATTTATAAATTTTGGGTTTTTTGCATTTGAGAATTTAGTGAGAGGTGCATTGTAATAGGCATTGGTGTCTTGTGATAAACTCTTACCCTCCTGTAGTTAACATTCATCGAAGTGAAAATAAGAATTTGCATATAGTTGCATCAATGTTACTAACAAGAGTTCTTCACACCATATGAGTTTCATGCTACATCCCAACTCTTTAAACAACAACCACTTAAAATCAACTAGATATGTCCTTTTCTTTTTACTGGTAGTACACCAACACTAGCTAAGACTACAAAACAAACTTAGCAACTTGTGGTAGGGAGATAAATCCACTTGTAGTAGTGCAGTTTGGGAAGCCCTTCTAACATGAGGGTCAATCATGAGGTCACACTTGGTTTGGGCAAGGTGACATACCCCATTTTGATTAGTTTTGGGTGGCATGGATTGTGGAATTTGCACGTATTATAAACAAAGTTATTAACATTTTGCTATAGCACTTGGGGGCCACTTGAGAGGCAACTCTCAAGGGGGTTTTGGACTTATCTATTCTACCCTTGTGTGTGAATTTGGCTTATGACTACCCCCCATGACATATTATTGTTGGTGATAAACTTAGTGTCCAATCTTTTTAGGGCTCATACACAGGTGCAAGGTTAGGTTTGTCTTCTTTGTACTTGGGACGAATGTTGGTCATACTCTCTCAGTCCTCTCGGGCGGGTGCCCCACAACTAATAAGAGCACTTGCACCAAGTTCGTAGCTAAAAGGGCTACGAAGCAGGTCACTAGTATAACTGTGCCACCGCCAGCTTCCTTACATTTGGTTTCTAGTGTGACTCCCTATTAGGACTTTTATAGTGTTTTTTGTTTGGTCTGAGTCAGTAGTCTCGACCTTAGGGTGTTTTCACTAAAACAATTGTGTTCATTTATAATTTTTCACCCTGGATTAAAATAGTTGTCGTTAGTCACGTCCTAATCATGGTGTACCTCTTGAATGAGGTGAAATTTATACCCCTGTATGGAAAGTGCCTTTTGGGGCTCAAGACACTGACCAACCTATAGTTGTCGAGTCTATACCTAGTCCTTTTCGTAGTGATTTGATTTCTATTGAAACATTAGCATATGACTCAGCTTCTCCTACTAATTCACCTTTTGTAGAAATTTTGAATAATAAACACATATTCAATGGAGATTATCCTGATCATCTACTATTGCGGAATACATACACAATACATAAGCTCCTCTACGTTGATCATCGATATAGCAGCATCAATAACAATAAAACATCAAGAGCATGCACACATTAACACAGTATGTAACCCGAGGAAAGCTTACAGCTAAAAACCCCATACTATTTGTATATTAATGATTGAGAACATGTAAAATTACAATAGTCAATACTTCTCACAAGTATCTAGTACTATCTCCACCTGTTACACACAATACAGCTCAGATCTGATCTCCAAATCTATTCCACTACTTGCCTACCTCCACTGCTCAATACCTACCCAAGAATGGATGAGAATGGTTGAACCAAACTCGTATTTACCTCAAAAGAATCACTCACACTAGGAATCATGTGAGCAGAGGCTATAATCACTTGGTATTGGCCAATTCTCATTGGCATAACTCAATCTCATTGATTGTGCAAATCCTCATGCACAACTATAGTCACAATTGATAGTAATCTGATCCTCTAACACCTGTCCCTCTTGAACTGAACATGCACTGACATGCAACTGAAATAACTGATGTATTCTTTAGTTGCATTATGAGTTAATAATTAGTTTAACAACTCATCATTAGTCTATTTGCAGTTAGACTAATTACAACTAGTTTAACCA
>APFE031691339.1:65911-77901 GCA_000404065.3 Pinus taeda | reverse complement strand
ATCCGCCACACGGGAAAGGTAATAATTTTCATGCTTTAGTTGCAATTAATTCTTCTCCTGATGCATGGATTATAGATTTTGGTGCATCACATCATATGGCTGCTGCAAAGGAAGTCTATTCCTCTTTTGATGCATGCAAAGGACCTCCCATCCTCATGGGAGATGACTCACCTATTGAGGTCACCGGAAAAGGTAGAGTGGAACTTTTACATGGAAGCTTTGAAGATGTGCTTCATGTTCCAAAACTTTCGGTAAACCTTCTTTCAGTTTATCAGATCACTCATTCCGGCACCGGAAAGAGAGTGGAATTCACTCCAGATGCAGTAAACATATATGATCTACATAGCAGTGCCAAAATTGCAACTGGTGAGGTAAACAATGGAGCCAGACTGTATACAATTTCTGAATTTATTGAATATGAATCCTCCTTATTGCTTACACATGCTGATGATAGTAGTAGGCTTTGGCACGAAAGGTTCGGTCACTTAAATTATAGGTATATGCAGCAGTTAAGCAAGAATGAGATGGTGGAAGGCTTGCCAAATATCAGTTTCTCTGAAGGAGTTTGTGAAGGATGTGTTCTTGGCAAACATCCCAGAGAAAAGTTTGACACCGGCAAGACTCACAGAGCATCCTCTCCTCTAGATCTGATCCATAGTGATCTCATGGGGGCCTTTCCTCATCCTTCCATCAACAAAGCAAGGTATGTGCTTACATTTATTGATGATTTCTCACGGTATACTTGGGTGTATCTTCTCAGGAACAAATCTGAAGTTTTTGAGCACTTTGAAGATTTCAAAGCACTAGTGGAGACACAGTCAGAGAGAAAGATCAAAGCCCTCCGTACAGACAATGGGGGGGAATATGTTAACACAGCACTTCGGAACCTTTGCCTTCAATCTGGCATACAGTTGCAGTACACAGTTCCATACACTCCACAACAGAACGGAGTTGCTGAGAGAAAGAACCGATCTCTCAAAGAGATGGCTTCCTGCATGCTGCATGCTAAGTCATTGCCTCATAAGCTATGGGCCGAAGCACTTAATTGTGCTAACTATATCCAGAACATATCTCCTCATAGGTCTATCAAGGATAAGACCCCCTTTGAGGCTTGGAGCGGCACTAAACCAGAGATCACTCACCTTCGTGTTTTCGGCTCTCGAGCATGGGCCCGGATCCCCTCTGAAAAGAGGAAAGCTCTTGATCCACAGAGCATTGAGTGCATCTTTGTTGGATACCCTGATGGTGTGAAGGGATATCGACTCCTCATTCCCTCTACGGACAAGCTCATCATTGAGCGAAGTGTCAAATTTGAGGAAAATCTTTCGCATGCACCTCAGTTGCCGCATGCAGACACTTTTTATCTACCTCATGTCCGAGATGATGACTCAGTGCACTCAGATGCAGATACAGATCATACAGATGCCGAGGAAAAGCATGCAAATGCAGAGATAGAGTCTTCAGATACAAATCTAGTGCATGCAAATGATGATCCACATCCAAGCCCAGATCGGGCTTCCAGCAGTGAATCATATTCCCCTGTCATAAATCAGAGAACAAGGAGCTTACGGGAGATATATGTACAAGACCAACCAGCTGCTAGAAATGGTCTTGTGGGGGATAATTCTGATCTGCAAAGGAATAGCTCAGAGTTTATTGAGCCTCCTCTTGTCCTCGTTGCCACTGAACCATCGCCCTCCTGGCATGTCATTTGGTTCAGTCTTCTGATCCACAGTCTTATGCTAAGGCTGCTGGGCATCCAGCTTGGGAGTCCGCCATGGAGGAGGAGTATAACTCCCTCCTTGAGAACCAGACTTGGGATCTGGTCCCCCTTCCTTCAGGAAGGAAACTTGTCCGATGCAAATGGGTCTACAGGACCAAGAGTGCTGCAGATGGGCAAATCACCAAACGGAAAGCGAGGCTAGTAGCTAAAGGCTTCCAACAAGTGCATGGCATTGATTATGACGAGACCTTTGCTCCAGTAGCAAAGATGGATTCCATACGCCTTACACTTGCCATTGCAACTGCCCAACGGTGGGAAGTACATCAGATGGATGTGAAGAATTCCTTTCTTCATGGAGACCTATCCGAGGAGATCTACATGGAGCAGCCACATGGTTTCATTCAGGATTCATCTTTGGTTTGAGACTAAGAAAATCTCTCTACGGCCCTTAAGCAGGCCCCGAGAGCTTGGTACGCGGAAGATGGATTCTTTTTCTCTTAATCACAAAACTTTGAAAGATGTAAGTCTGATCCGAATGTTTACATGCTTAGACACATGATTCTCTCTTATCTTAGTTTTTGTTATGAGATTTGATTCTCCTAATCACTGCAGCTCGGCTTCAAGCCATTGCCTACAGTCAAGAGGGCCTTGCATGATAGGTTCTTGATGACGGACATGGGTCCATTACACTTCTTTCTTGGTCTTAAGATTAGCCAAGATGCCACAAGCATCAAACTCTCTCAGGCTAAGTATGCACAAGATCTCCTTGAGAGATTTCGCATGGCTGACTGCAAGCCAGCACCGACTCCTTTTCTGTCTGGGGTCCGCCTTAAGGATGGAGGTGACACTCCATTAGTTGACAGCGCTCTCTACCGACAGCTAGTGGGGAGCTTATTGTACCTCACCCACTCCAGACCAGATCTCTCATATGCAGTCGGGGCAGTTTCCAGATACATGCAGGAGCCGCATGAGCTACACTGAAATGCTGCCAAGCACATCCTCCGATATGTGCAGGGCACCATCACCTTCAGGATTCACTATGCAGCAGGCAGTGCATTCAATCTCCTTGGCTTCAAAGATTCTGATTGGGTGGGAGATAGCATTGATCGCAAGTCCACCTCCGGCTATTCACTCAGTCTAGGATCTGGCCCTATCTGTTGGTCGAGCAAGAAGCAGGCTGCTATTGCTCTCTCTTCAGCTGAGGCCGAATACAGAGGAGTAGTCAACATCACCATTCAGGCTTTGTGGCTACAACACTTCCTCACTGAGTTGGGCGTTCAGTTCCGCTAGCCCATTGTCATCTGGTGTGACAACCAGAGCACTCTCAAATTTTGCAGGGATCCAGTACAGCGGCAGCGGACGAAGCACATAGAGATCCATATGCACTACATCATAGACTTAGTACATGATCGGGTCATTGATTTGCAGTTCTGTCCCTCAGCCGAACAGACTGCAGACATCTTCACCAAGACATTCACTGAGCAGAAGTTTCGCTCTCTGCGTGATCGTCTTGGAGTGAAGTACATAGTTGCTTAGCAATTGTCTTTTCTTCCTCTTTTCTTTTGATTACATTATATTTTGAGGGGGGGGTTTTCCCACGAGGTTTTCCCTCTTTCCTCAATTTTTATACATGTTGCATTGTATTTTGGGTGACCTTTGGCCTTAGTTGTCGGGGCCCATTTTCTATTTTTCCCCATAGTGGTGTTCAGGGGGGGTGTTGGAACTACTACACCTACATGCAGACTCTCAGTTAGAGCATGCAACTGCATGCAGACTCTCAGTTAGAGCATGCAACTACATGCAACTGCATGCAGACTCTCAGTTAAAGCATGCAACTACATGCAACTACTACACATCTACATGTGGACTCTTAGTTAGAGCATGCGATTGCATGCAAGATTCCTTTTGCATGATTTACTCCTTGATTTGCGCCTTCTTTAACTCCGCAACTGACTAGTTATCTCCGGAACTTGTTATAGGTGTTAGAGTCTTCTCATTGATCACCACTATAGTTCATTACCTTGGGATCTTCACCCACTATAGTTCATTACCTTGGGATCTTCACCCAGTAATGCCATATAATGAGCATTGTAACATATTTTCTAATGAATCATTCTTTTCTTCTTTCGATTTTCCTTTAATGTTTTTGCTTTGCAAAGCTGTGTGTTCAACCTTTGCTAGCTAGATTCATCTGTGCAGGTTTTCTAACACATTTACATATACAAGTGACATGTATCACCCTTTCGTATGGCCATGTGTTAGTTTCCACATCATCTTACTGAGTCACCTTCCATGTTAGTGTGACTGGATTGCCACCTGTCTTTATCTAATACTCATCCTCCTTTGCCAATGGTTTCCTATCTCATGTGTCTTTTCCTGGATAGTATACACCTACATCAAAACCATTTTACAAAAAATTTATTACGGCCCCCCCCCCTTAGTGACATTCTACTTTGAGTTGGGTGGGACGGTTCCAAAGTCCACCATAGTCGTCAATTGGCTTGTCAAAACCTTTCGATGATTTGGCTCAAATCTTTATCTCAAAACCCCCCTTGTTAATGCTTGACACAAGGGAAGGGACTCGTAATTAACAAGGGTCATTGAATAACTGACCCTAACATGATAAACATTGATTGGTAATTAGAATTTTATGGATTTTAATCATTGCAACATGGAATCTTCTTGCAGGTGCCACTTATCCTGCCACCGCTCATTGCTCACAACTATGTTGTATGTAGATCAAGTCTCATCTGACAGTGTAGGAGCTTACCATTAAGCTCTTGGTGACAATGACATATGACCGGAAGTCGTTCCACCCGATTGCCTACTGCTCATTACCCATGACTCTTCCTCGTGAGCTTATTTCCTCCACAGTCTAATGGTCGATGGATTCTCAACCCATAAATGCCAGACTATACCCCTTTTTCACTAATCAACAGGACCAGGACCTTACGAATCCACTTCTTACCGCCTATAACACCATTCAGCCTTAGGTTCTTTCAACCTTGGCGTCGATCTAATGGGGGTCCCATGATAGAACCATGACGAGTTGGAAATTTGCTACAATTGCAACACTTCAAACCGAGTTTTCTCTCCATTCCTTTGCAGTTAGGTCAAGTGCCATATAACATTGGAAAGGTCTTAGAGAGAGGGCTATCCAAGTAAGGACTTAGAATGTTGTTTGAGAAAAGAATCTATTAAAAAAAATGCTTTCAAATTTAATCCAAAAACCAAATAACACCATAACCATTAAGCATGATATTTCAACAATCTGAACTTGACAACACTTCCTATTAACCACAGTACTTGACATCAATAACTAAACTTGACATTAATAACAACCACCACACTTGAGGCAATCATGGTAACTAATAGATTGACTAGTCTATCAGTTGAAAACTTCACCTTCTTATTCACCTTCTTATTCGAAACTCAAGTTGCACTCTCACACAACTTAGAATGAATGGTAGTCGGTTCTTGATGCACTCATCATAAAGTAAAGGATGCTTTTATTTTTTCCTCTGTGGTTAAGGCTATTGAGAAAGAGACTTATCTGCAAAATTATTTTTCTCTTAACATTGTTAGTCATGGTGACATACCTGGTCAACATCATAGAATTGCGAATGTCTACCATGTGCCTAATCTAAGCACCAATATGTGGTTAGTTTCCCAATTGACAAACATTAATAAATTTGTTTAACTTTTGTGAGATTAAATCCTTATTAAAGATATAAGGAAAGTCAAGTTGATGGTTGTTGAAAGGGTTATCAACTCAAAATATGGACGGCATATTTTCTATGAATTGTCTTGACCAAACGTTGAACTCGTTAATCCCATTATAAACACCAATGACCAAAGAAAACTTTTGCATGAACGATTCGTACATCTAAATTTTTTAACTATGAAGACAATGGGAACCCTAAACATTATTGTTGTTTTACAAAAGATTCCTCCACTTTATGGAATTTGTAGAAGGTGTGTGTTAGGCGAGGATCATTAGGCACCTTTGGACTATCTGAAAGCATGGCATGCAGATAAATAACTAGAGCATGTTCACATATACCTTTTTACATTATTAAGCCTTGATTGGAATGTGGAAAATATATTTTAAAATTCGTTGAAAATTTATTAATGTTTACATGGGCATATTTCTTAAAAAAATACGAGTCATGTCTCTAAAAATTTTAAGGAATTTAGGACATCTGTTGAAAATCAATGTGGTCAAATCATTAAATGACTAACATCTAATAATGGAAGAGAGCATGTGACTGAACCATTCAAAGAATATATTAATTATATAGGTGTCTCTTGGTAGAGGTCGATTCCCCAATTCCTCAACAGAATGCCATGTCAGAATATAAGAACTGAATGCTAGTCAAAATTGCTTGATGTTTCGTACAAGTCAAATATTTGGTGAATAAATTTTGGTATGAAGCCGATTATTGTCCGAAGTTTCTTCTAACTAGAGTTGTTGGATATTTTACTTAGTCAACAGATGATATGGTAAGGATCCCTCACTCAACCACCTCAAATATTTGAATCTATTGCTTGGGTGCATATTAATTTTCCAATGTTTCCATAAATAAATTAGCTTCAAAAAGTCATATTTGCATATGATGGGTCATTTTGAACCGTCGAAATCAGATTAACTATTTTATCTACTAAAACAATAAATCATTATCAAGAGAAATGTACCCCTTCATGAGAAGTCTTCTACCATTAAGTTGTTAAAATCTTTCTCTGGACAGTTGCACAATGACCCCTTTACCAATAATAGATTGACTATATTTTTTTAGTATCTCAACTACTCATTCAACTCTTGTTTTTGAATTTACCGACCAATGATTATCTCAGACTGAAACCATTACTTATCTTGTTTGACTTTATAGAGAAAATAACATCTCGTTGACTCCCTTTTTACTTCGATGCTCTGCTAAAACACCTGATTTCATTAGACTAGATGTTGGTGATGTTAATCAGACTGAAACCATTACTTATCTTGTTGGACTTTATACCGAAAATAACATCTCGTTGACTCCTTTTTTAGTTCAATGCTCTGCTAAAACACCTGATTTCATTAGACTAGATGTTGGTGATGTTTCCTCGTGATGAAAAACTTGTAATCATAAATAACATGCCAATTTTACATTGACAGTTTATATTAATGAGAATTGTGATCCACATTAATATATTGATGAATAAGGACAAACTAAATGGGAATATCTTACATAGGCGAGAGTGGATACTTGTTTAAAGAATCACACTTGAAACTCAGAAGAACAACATGAATTATCGATGTATATAAGACCAAATTCACTTCCTAAGGTGTTGGTTAGCATCATAATGCTAATTTGGTCGTAAGAGTATTTTCATATAAAATAGGCATGCGTTATAATGAAACATTTTCTCTTCTTAGATGGATGGATTTTATTCTATTGATCCTTTCTCTCTAGTTGGTCGTTCTGGATAGAAAATTGATTGGATGGATGTTAAGAGTGCCTCTTTTCATGGTGACTTATATGAAGAAATATACATGGCTAAAATTCTTGGGTTTCGTGATAGATTCAACTTTTGTTGGTCAAGCGCAGAAGATTTTGTATGGTTTGAAGCAAGCCCGGTAAGATTGACATCTCAAGATTGATCTATTTTTTCTCAATCTTAAGTCCAAAAGTTGTGAATTTAATCATAGTCTTTATGAATTAAAGATTAATGGGCATAGTTTCATTGTTTTCATATACGTTGATGAATTGGTAAAAACTACAAATAATAATATTGATCGTTATCTTAGATTAAAGGGTCCACTTGTTGACACCTTTGAGATAACAGACCTTGGTCTTCTGCATTTCGTTCTTGGTCTTTGGGTTTTCCATTACTGGATAATCTCTTCCTCTATATATCTAAATATTTATTAGACATATCAAAAAGGTTGAATATGGACGATTGTAAACCATTAACTACACCTTTTTAGTCAAGTATGAAGTTGAGTAGTGTTCCAGACTCCAAAATGTTGAATAATGAGAAGGGGGTGATTCAGTATTCAAAAATTATTTTCCTTATTAAATACACTAACCTTAAATTCTAAATCTATTACAAAAATTCAATGAGTAGATAAATACCATCCAAAAGGAAACTTGAACTCAAAATACAAGATTTTACATCAAAATCCATCCACGAGAAAACCACAAAAAAAAATTGTCTTTATTAATGGATGTAGGCACTAACCTACAATTACATTCTTTGAAGTCACCCACTTGCAGGAGGCACCAATCCTCTTTCACATTTCCAAGCTCCAACTTCCCAGGGACACTAATTAACCCTAAGTAATTCCAAACCCCTTTTAGACATCTAGTTTGAATTTTTTGTATGGTGATCTAATCAACTTCTCCCCAATCACCTTTGCTGCTAGTCTCAACACTTAACAACTCTCTGTCATGCAATCTAGTCTGAAACATTCAAATTCCTATTCTGCAATCCAATCTAAATCAACCAATTCTCTATTCCACACTTTGACCTTAGCCATTCATATCTCTTCAATCTAATATGAACCAGTCAATCCTTTGCAATCCGATATCAACCAATCAATGCCCTATTCTTCACTATGATCTTAATCATTCACGTCTCAACAACTGATATGATCTAATTAGTTATATGCAATATGTTTTAAACCACTAAGCTCCCAATCCTACCTTACAAACAACGATCATACTTATTGTCTCACACCTCTATTTTTTATTTTTTATTTCTTATATATATGCATGTATGTATTATTTTTGTTTTTCTCTTGTACAAACATTGCAATGTTTAGGAATCCATTGGTTTCAATTGACCTGTGGTTTAGACCCATGGTATTGACGTGGGACCTTAGAGTGATCCTTGAAATATGTTTTATTTTCTACCATGAAACCAATTCCACAAGGATCATCCCAACAACTTGAACAAGTATTACTCTTTCAAGGATGTGTTGTGGTAAAAACACAACCCCCCCATTATTGATGTGTTCACTTCAATAATAGGGACCCTTTCTATAAAAATTTGGGCTAAGCACCTTTTTGGATTTTTTATTTTTGTTGATTGCCTTACGCTTTTGTTAATTTTTAGTTTTCTTTGGATTCTTGTTTTAATTGCTTTGTTAGAATTGATTTTTTACAAGCTTCCCATTGACGCTTGTTTCGCCTCATTTGGTCAACTGGTTTGAAAATGGCACTCCTTTGAAATCTCATCATTTATCTAGCCTGGGTTAAAAATGCATAAAATGTGCAATATCGCATTTTGTAAATAAATTTGTCCAATAACGCATTCAGTTTAAATATTAACTCGTAAAGGGTTTTACTAACATTTTTCATTATGCAGCCAAATAATTAAGCATCGGGACTTAAGAAATTCACTCCAATTTTCTAATCAAATCTTAATCTCGAAAACCCAAACATTCAAGTGGCTGTAGTTTTATTTTTCGCTGTAGTTTAAAAACTTAAATTCATTAAAATAAAATCAAAACCAAAATAAAAATTGATTTTTATATTAAATATTAAATTATTATTATTATTATATAATTAATTAAAATTAAATTAATATTTAAATATATAAAAAAATTATGTCGCATCGAGACTTTTGTATTATCACATTTTTAAGGCCTCATTAGCCAGCCCCGATGCGAATTGCCGTAATTTTGAAAACCCCCGACCACCGATTAAACAAAAGCATTTTTATATATATCGCATCGGGGATACATGCGATTTCGCATCGGCACTTTAAAAATGCATTCCTCAAAAACGCCGATATGCCGATCGGCGAAAAGGCACGAGGCATGGAGCATATCGCATCGGGAATAAACATGATATCGCATCGGGCTTTAAAAAACCCCTGATATCCCCTTCTCCCCGATTCGCCGATACAAAGGAGCATTAAAGGCATTACCATAAGTTTATTACACATGGGTTAATTCGATGGTTTTATTTTAAGGAAGGGTTTGCGTTACCATATGAACCGTTAATGGTTCAATGGTTTATATGGTCATGTTTTAAAAGTTTTCATATATTATGAATAAGGTTAGTGTATGTAACGTAGGGAGTGAGGTTAGTTATGGTAATATGGTAGGTTAGTATTTTATATATAGGTTAGTTATTGTAATATGGGTGGGACGTATTTGTAATATTAATTAGTTTATATTAATATACGTAATGTATTATATTATTTAAAATAAAATGTAATGTATATATTAATTAATTAATATATAATATTTAATTTAATTTAATTGATTTAGATAATATAATTAGTTTTTTTATTAGATTAAATTTGTTTATAAATAGTTTAATAAATAATTAGTTTAGTTTAATTTAACAATTAAATTAGAATTTATTATTAGATAATTTATTATTAGATAATTAGAATGCTAATTTAGAATTAAAATTTTAATTCAAATTCTCATTTTTTAGCCCAGCAACAGAATTTCCAGATTTATATCAGATTTGACCCATCAACTTTGGAAGCTCATAAATTGAGTTCTACTTGGCCAAATGAGGCTCAGGACAGTTCATTGGAAAGAGAAAATCAAGGAGAACATTTTGAAAGAGGTTTCACCAACAGCGTTGATCATTTATTGGGCCAAAAATCAAACAAAATATCAGGCTACGAATTTTGAAAAACAAAATCAATTTTCTGAGTTATTGTTTTCAATTTCATTTGTCCAAAGCCTTTTCTAATTTGCAGATCCATTGGCCAATGATATCCTTTGCCAATCAAATCATTCCAAGCATCAATACGTAGCTTATATTTTGTTTTTAATTATTTATTTAAATAGGATTTGATTGGGTTTGATTTAATTGCCAGAAATGATATTTTGATTGCATTTTTAATTTATTTTGATTTCTTTTGCAGGAAAACAGTGGAAGAAATGTGGAAAAAGAATCTCAAATCAATGAGAAGGCCCCAGCAATTGAAGATCAGAATTAGGAGCAAGTAAAATTGGATTTAGCAGAATTCTCTTGAACAAACTCTCCTCTCTAAATATTCTTTTACAAAGACTATAAATAACAGATGGCAGAATGGAATAAAGGCTGTTCTCCTCTGCAATTGGAAACTCCATGAAAGCACTATTGTAATTGGAATTTAGAGTTGTAGGAGAGAGGAGTGAAAAATCTCATATCTGGGGATTATTGAGGATTTTTCCTTTATATATTGAATTATGCATGAAGAACAAAGCTTGCACTATTGTGGCTCTAGTTTTGAAAGCAAAAGTTCAAAGCAATGTAAAGGGCTGTTGGAGACCAAGGACAGAGAAATGGATGCAATAAATTGGTATTTCTAATACTATTGTTTCAAATATCAATTTTAATTTTATGGTAATATGAATGTGTCATTTTATTCATGTTTGTGCACTATTGTCAATATGGGTAATTTGTCTCAATCTTGTTATTATGTATCTCTGTTTTTTTTTTTGGATTAATTTCTCATTTTTGAGTAACTACTTACTCTGAAATCTGTCTTATGAAACCAATTTATTGAATGAATAATGTGTTGTGAACTATTTCCGCATATCATTATTCAATTATTGGATTTATTGATTTGATAATCAATATCATTTTGTGAACTACTTCCTGAATGTTGTTGGTTTATTATTTCAGTTTTAAGGTCTCAATAGAATGTGTTTTGGTAACCATAATATCAGTTAATTGAACTATTTCATTAACTTGATATTCATAATAAACAAGACATATTTAAATCCCAATATTTTAATTATCTTGCTCTTAGTTGGGTTAGATCTATATCTGCCTAATTAAGATAGGATTTAGATTAGTTTCTTTGGCTTGCATCATAGAATAAGCTTGCATTTAGAGTAAAATCTGCATTCTTTTAAGTCCTCTCCTCAAAGAGGCAAAACTTTAGTTGTGGCTTGGCTGAACCCAAATCAGCTTAGGGGTCATTCTTTTGCCTGATCAGCAAGGAGAAGTGATCTGATATCCCTGTCTATTGGTAGTTAAAGATACATTATAAACCAATAGCAATAGGGAGAAGGTAACTGGACCTAGATGAACAGTCGGAGCCACCACACCAAACGGAGAAGGAGCTGCTTTTAAGGTCCGCACCGGGTGGTTATCCCCCAATGTTGTTGCAGCGATTTTCGAGGCATCAACATTTTTGGCGCTAGAAGGAGGGCCTGAGATTTTGTCTATTGGAGTCTTTTCAAATTTTAATATTTTATTTATTGTGATGGCTCCTCTCAAACTTCCAATTTGGAGTTGTATTCATGGACGTGCATCCTCCAATACTC